>BJBW01001623.1:0-51173 GCA_004320125.1 Scolopax mira | reverse complement strand
TGCTGGCCCCGCTCTTCCTAATGCACCCCAATTATTATTTTTAAATTATGAATATTAAATATTTCAGTAAGTTTCTGAAATTATAAAAGCTCAATAGATTAAAAAAATGACCAAGTGACAAATCTGGTACAATAGCCAGTGGTGGGATATTGTTGTTTGATGATGCTTTTTCAAAAAAACATTGTGAAAGAAACCAGTATTGTACATTTCATAGTAATTAATAGAGTAAACCAATTCTAACAATGGATAAAAACAAAAGACTGATGAATCATAAATAGAGATAATAATAGTATAATCAGGAGAAACAGTTGAGTCAGAACAAACATTCTAGATCACTTGGTAATTTCAAAATAAGTGATCACACTCAAATAAAATGTTCGAATTCAAAGAAATATATTTATTAGGAATAAATAGACAAATTTGGAAATAAATTATTCTGAAAAAAATTTAAAGATGACTGCAATTTTCCATGAGCACATATTGCAATGTTGGCAGAAAATAATACTGAAAGAAGCAAACAGGAAATTAGTAAGATAAAAAATAGATGATATTACCTCTACTCAGCACAGTAAGACTAATATATAATGTTAGTGTCCATATTTTAAATATCAAAAAGCTGTAGAAGGTTCAGAAAACAGACGTATTCAAGAGAAGAACAAAATGTCTCCTGGTGGAAGATTTAGAGCACATACTCTGTTTGGTTGATCAAAAAGATTAAGTGATTTGATTACAGTCATAGCTACTTATACAGGGGCAAAATGCCCACTGCTAAAGGGCTTCAATCTGGCAGAAAGAGGCCTAACACAGACCTATGCCTTGCAGCTTAAACCAGATAAATTCCAATTACAACTTAGGCATATCTTTTTAACATCAAGGGCAATTAATCACTGAAACAAGCTACCAACGGATGAAGTAGATTCTGCTGTCTGTGGAAACTTTTAAATAAAGAATGGTGCCGTGAGGTACGTTTGAACCAAACACAAGTTATTGTCTACACAAATAAAAGTTATTGAGCTCAGAAGATGTATAACTGGGCAAACTTTAGAGTTTTGTAATTGAGAAAAGGCCAGGATTGATGATTTAATGGTGCTGTTTGACCTTAAACTGGAAGATTTTGTGGTGGACATCCTTAGCAATATGTGCCTCTTGTAATTTGTTTATAAAAATACTGCACCACCTAACTCAACCTGATACCTGAAAAAACAGTACCTATTTTTCTTATTTTGCATTTGCAGAATAGGTGTTCCATTTACTCTATGCAACTTTGTTGTTTTTATAGTCAAGTCATGAAGACGTAACAATAGTTTTGCAGTTGTTTCATATAGATATAGATTTAAAATACATAGATAAGCTAAATCTATATCAATTTTAGTAGATTCAGGTTTAAAAAAAAAAAAAAAGACTATTACAGAGATACATAGGGTTAACTTTACTAAAAGTGGATAGCCTCACTTTGAAGTCAGACAATGAAGTCAATGAAACTATTCACAGTTAGGTAGATATATAAAACTTCAAAGGATCAAAGATTTAGTTTTATCATTGTAATAATTTGACATGACTTTGAATACACAGGGGAAATTAGCATATAAAGTAAAACAATGTGATGTTTAAACCTACTAACCAACTAACAAATGACAACTCTCTTTAAAGAGGTGGAGATTAGGTAGAATATAGGTCCAGGTATCAGGCACCTCCCTGGGGACAGAGACAGAGCTGAGGCCAGTCTGGGATGTGGGGGACAGGCAGGGCAGGGTTGTGGGGGAGCTGGAGGCTGTTCCTGCTGCAGTGTTGCTGGGCTGGGACACTTGGGGCTGGTGGTGCCTGCAAGTTCCTAACACTCATTGCTTTCATACACATCCTCTCTGGCCCCATGGAATCCCATTCAAACCAGGGAAAAAAACCTTCTAAGTACACCCTCCTTCTTCATGTTAATGAACCTCTTCATGTTAGGTTCCTCTACCTCCACAGAGTAGCAGGTCCAGGTTTTTCTTAACCTTTTTTCATTGGCAACATACTTAGAGAAACCTTAGTTGTTGCCCTTTGCATTCCTTGCTAATTTCAGCTCCATCCAAGTTTTGGCTTTCCCAACTCCACACCTGCACACTCTTTCCTTCCATCCCCATTTCTGCTTTCTCTGTGCTTCATTTTTACATTTGACCTCAGTCAGGCAACCACTGCACAGGCCTTGATGGCATTCTGCCATACTTGCCTGAATTTCTGCAAGGAATACATTGCCTTGAACTCTGAGGAGGTTGCTCCTGAAGATCAACCAGATCTCCTGGGCCCCTTTGCTCTTCAGGGTAATTTTGCATGGAATGTTATCAAGCAGATCCCTTAAGAAGCCAATATCTGCTCTCCTGAAGCATGTTCTAATTCCACTATACTGCTATTGCTCACTCCTTGCAGAATGTTAAGCTCTACCATGTCTACTTCTCTAGCATTCACTACAAACGACTCTGCTATTAACTAAAAAACTTGGGCCAGCTTTGGGAGCAGTAAATCTAACAATATATATCATTCAGCTGGTTTGTTGATCATGCAAATTAAGAAATTTTCCTTTACATTCTTCAGAAATTGTTTGAGTTGCTTGCACCCAGACTGGTTGCCTTTACAGGTTATATTGAAGTGGTTATTTTTCCCCATGAAGACTGGGGCCTTCAGCTGTGAAACTTCCTTGCTGCCTAAACAAGGTTTTAGAAACAGGCAGTATCTCACAGTTAAATATGAAATCCTGAAATTTAATTCAAGTCAACAACAATGTTTAATTAAATGTTGGGTGAACAGTAGCTTTTTCTAGCAGTGATATATCAGGCCAAATAGTAAAAATTGACGAAAATTGTAGACTAATGAGATGACAAATGCATTGGAGAATTGGTTTTCAAAAATTTATTACAGTCTAATTGACAATTATTGTTTATCTAAAATAATCTGAGGTTATGTTCTAAATGGAAATTATAACCAACACAGTCAATGAAAAAATGTTCTTTAAGGAACATGCAGATTAGGAAGATGACAGCAAGAGGAAAACAATGAGGGATTATAAGAAGACTTTCCACAACATAAAAACGTATTTGAAACTCCTGCTCTGAGATAGATATTTTTTGAGGAAAGTAAACACATAATAAGGTCTTTTACAAACACCTTCCAATAATAATAATAAAAAAAAATCTTTGAACCTTTACTTCTGTATTCCGAAAATTATGACATCGGTTTTTATTCCTATTGTGAATGTTGCACAATGTTGGTAGTTCTTACAACACTTACCTCATTTATGTTAATTTATTCTGGACTTCCTTTGTCATATTTATTCATTTTATTAATTTCCTAAACTAATATTTATGGCAATAGGAGAGCTGCATTTTAATAAGCAACTGTGATTTGGAAGTCTTTCACATATAAGGAACAATCTTGCAGTAAAAATACCTTATGAAATTGATGGAGATTTCACTTGTGATCCAACATGGCAGGGATTGTCTTTCTTGCACCATACAAAGGTACAAGAGAAAGCAGAGGTCATACGACAGATAAAAGAATAGAGATAGCATCCTTCAGAGTAGTCCCAGGGCTGGTTTAAAGATAGATAACTTATCCCATATCCTTCACATGTCATTTGATAGATGTCACTGAAGTAGTTTAAGAAATAAAGTATTTCATCATTATATTAACAAAGAAATATATCTAACTTCTTTGATATTCAAACTGTTATAAGAAATTTCTAAAAACAGAAGTATGACACAAAGGATGTCAAATGCAATTTGAGGTCACTCTTATTAACTCAAGTCATTGAGGAGAGCAGCTCTGGTACCAGCATGATCTATAGTGGAGTACTCTAGCAAGGTGCACGGAGAGCTTTCCCAAATCCAGGGGAACCTCAGGGGAGCCAGAAGATCAACTAAGAGCCTGCAGCTCATGTGACAGTGGCTGTCGAGACCTGCCCAGGGCCAGAAGCAACAGCCAACAAGCTCCACTCCCAAACATATAAAAGTACCCCGTGGGGAGTGTGAGTGACAAGGAGCACCACAAGCAGGGTGGGAAACAGGGTGTGGCATATCAGCAAGGTCATGGCATGGCCGTTGGGAGGGCAGTTTATGCAGTAGGACATGCAGGAAGGAAACTTGAGGGTAGGAAGGCTTGACAGAGGGATCTCAACAGGCTGAATCAATGGGCTGAAGCCAATGGGATGAAGTTCAACAAGGCCAAGTGCCAGATTCTGAACTTGAGTCACAACAACCCCATGCAGTGCTACAGGCTTGGGGAAGAGTGGCTAGAGAGCTGCCTGGCAGAAAAGGACCTGGGGATGTTGGTCAAACACCGACTGAATATGAGCCAGCAGTGTGTCCAAGTGGCCAAGAAGGCCAATAGCATTCTGTCTTGTATCAAAAATAGTGTGGCTGGCAGGATCCCCTCACCAATAGTGAGGGAAGCTGTTCTCCACCTGTACTCGGCACTGGTGAGTCTGCACCTTGAATACTGTTTTAAGTTTTGGGCCCCTCACTAGAAGAGAGACATTAATGTGCTGGAGCCTGTCCAAAAAAAGACAGCAAAGCTAGTGAAAGGTCTAGAGTACAAGTCTTATGAGGAGCAGCTGAGGGAACAGGGATTGTTTAGCCTGGAGTAAAGGAGGCTGAGGGGAGACTTTATTGCTCTTTACAACTACCTGACAGGAAGTTGTAGCAAGGTCGGGGTCAGCCTCTTGTTCCAAGTAACAGGCAATAGGACAAAGGGAAATTCCCTCACATTGTACTAGGGAAGATTCAGAATGAATATTAGGAAAAATTTAAAATTTCCTTACTGAGAGGAATATCAAACATTGAAACAGGCTACCCAGAGAGGTGTTTGACTAGCCATGCCTGGAGATACTTAAAAGAAGTGTGGATGTGGTGCTTAAGGACATAGTTTAATGGTGGACTGGGAGTGCTAGCTTAACGATTGGATTTGAAAATCTTAAAGGCTTTTTCTTACCTAAATAATTCTATGATTCTATATATTTTTAAATACTGAAAAATGCATACTGAAGTCTTCAGGGATTTCTAAACCAGTCCATCTAGTTTCTAATTTAAAAACATGAACACTCACTACATGTCAATAATCTTTTAAGTAAAATTGTAGCTTAAATGCTGAACATGATGATAAATCTCTCCATTGGAAAATGGATTCTGAACAGCTAATCTACTTAAATAGATGTCTTCTAGAAACACCTTTGTAAAAATGATAAGATTGTTTCAAATAACACATTCCACCTCCAGTTCTACAAGGAATATGGCATCTGAATGAACACATATCATTAGTCCTCACATCTGGTTTCAAACCTCACAATGGTTTCAAACCATTTCTCTATTTGTTTTGCAGAAAAGTAGTTCATGTTTTAGAAGACAATATGCATGCATGTGCATGCACATACACAGACACGGGTATTTTCTCAGCTAGATTGAAAGCTGCTTTTAATTATTTTTTACATAGCTTACACAATGTGTGGCTTTATTTCTAGAAGGATTCTGCATATATTTTTTTAAATTAAGATTAATTCGTTTTTACATTTTTTTTAATAATCTCTTAGTTTGCATAGCAAATGATGACAGTTATGTTAATGCTGGGAATTGCTTCCATAGCTATTAATAAATTCAGTTGAATATTGGAGTTATTAGAGGTAAAATGTAAAAACATGGAAATAACTCAACTGACAAACTATGGAAGCTGGATGAAAAAGTAATTATTATTACTTGCACTACAGGATTGCTACAGTTTTAATACCACCTCACCATTACAGTAGTTTAAGTACAGTACATCATTTCTATATCAAGGATTTTAGAGAAAGCTGTTAGAACTGTCAGAAGAAGGCATGGAAAGATATAAGATTTAAATTAAATATATTCACAGGATATTTGAAGAGTATAGATTTCATGTGCCTAATTAACCCATGACTATTTTTGCTGGTTTTGACTAATGTATGAATCATAAATAGACTGATTCTTACACTTTCCTTGTTAACTCAGAAGGTAAGTACATGATGATACTATTCAACAGTAAAAATTTGAATGAAGATATTTACAGATATTAAAAAAAAGAATTTTTTTTAAAATATGAAATGAAAAAAATTATCTAAAAGTATCTTACTGAAACAATGACATTTCTGAGCTGAGAGATCTATTTCTAATTGACTGTTTTTTTCTTGAATAATTTATTTTAGGGAAATATAGGTTTTTGCTAATGAAATCCCTTTACAAATATTAATAGTTAAGTCCTTGGAAATGCCTATTAAAAAGTGTAGGTCAGAAGCCAGTTGATTAATTGTGAATTCTTAAGGAAAGCATCTCAAGTATGTTTGTAATGGATTGATTATATGTTCATGCAGATTCTCTGAACTAGTCATTATTTCTTAATTGGAGTATTTGATTTTACAGTGATAGCATTTAGGGAAAACTGAGAAGAAAAAAAAATTATTTCTGAAGTAATAAAGCTCTTAGCCAATATAGCACCATGACTGAAACAAAGTGCAAAGTAGCTAGTAATTGCTACTTTGAATCTTGTAATTGGATCTTGGCAATTACTCTCAGAAACAGTAGTTCTAAATGACAAAAATATTTGAAAAATGCTCAGATGCGTATTGTCAGGAGCTGTCTGGGACATCTGATCACAGAAAGTTCAGTTCTTCTGAAAGTGACTGTAAAAGAAATAACTTTTCTTGCAGAAAGTCAGTTTAAAAGGGAAAAATAAGGTGAGTAGCCATGATCAGTGAAATGTTTGGTGTTTTCTACATATGAAAGGTTGGTTTGTAAAGCTGTGGCCAGAGGTACTTATATCTGGGCCCAGACAGAAAAGTATATAGCCTGAAACATAGGCATTTGGAAATTTTAGTTTCAGAAAACTGGGAATTAGTGTAAACAGATAAGTCATTCAATGAATCAATGATAGCTAAATGTTGCTAAAAATAAATATTTTATATGGCATTAAAATGAAATATTTGGGGTATCAAAATGATGTCAAAACCAAAATGAATCTAATATTTCCATTAGCATTTAATTAAATCTGTATATATATTTAAAAAATGTAACCCCCTTTTTCAGTAAATTGTCTTCTGACAAAGCAGAAAAGCAAAGACTCACAAATAATTTTACATTCTGTTTGTCCAATGAATCATATATTGCTTCAGACAGTCTGAAATGTCTTTTTTTGAAGTTGATAAACAAACACTGAAAATATTTGTTCATGTTTTCTCTTACTGATGATGAAATGAAATTATTCATTTTGACATCCTTGGGTTCATAGTTCTAAAGATTTTTAGTGAGAAATGTCACGCTGTTACTTGAGCATGTCTGCTCAATACTACTGACATGTAGTATTTGAACAACTATTATTTTTATGTGATGTATGCTATTTATTTTAAAATATGAGAAAAGATTTTATAGTTGATAAATTTCTGTGAAGGGTTAGATCATATAATTGGGTTGCGCTTCCCCAAAGGCTGGTAACTCTCTTAGCTGTAGAAGGTGGAAAGGACAATAAAGGTCAATGAAGCCAAATTTTCTGAGTCCCCTGGAATCCAGTTTCATGTACAGATCCGTACACAGCAGAGCAGGATTGCCAAAGGGTAGCCTTTCTGTAGACAGGGAATACAACATTATGTCATTAAAGCCTCCTCCCCAGGCTTTAAATTGACCAGATAGTGCTTATTCTTAGACTCACTTGCACTTGCCTTGTCTTGAAGTGTTGTTAGCTTGCTTTCCCTGTGATAACAATTACCTAACAATCAGGTAGGTATTACCTAAATTTGTTTCAAATTTATATAGCACTAACAGTAAGCTGTTCTGCATGAGATGAACTGCTGGTGACACCAGATTTAAATGTGGTGACACAGGGTGACACCAGAAGTTACAGATTGTGAAAATAAATCACAGTAGACAAAAGATGGTAAATGGAGGAGTGTACCTGTGTGAGCCAGGTGAAACCAACTCCAGAAAAATTAAAGACCAGGCAGAAGAACCCCTCCACCGTTAACAACATTCTTCTTCTGACAAAAGCCTCCGAGTTGTTAAAACACCCTACTTTTTATTAAGAAAGACTGATACTCTCAACCTTACTGAAAGGTTAAGCATAACATCAGAAGGGGTACACAGTAGGAAGTTAATATATGTAACTGTTTTTATTGAGTCAGTGTTCTTTCTTAATGTTGACTTTTACTGCCTAAGTTTTACTGTCTTTGGAGTTGTAATTATTTCTTGGCTTTTTATTAGATTGATGAAACATTAATTTGACATAAATTCTTAACCCCATGTTTAACATATATTACCTTTTGTCCTGAATAGGATTTTTCATGTGTCTTTCTTATCTTTATCATCTCAGTGTCTTTCAGATGTCTCCTTCCTAGGGATGCACTATGATTCTTATGGCTCTCAGACACCAATTTTGCTATATATATGAAGCTTGGCCATCTTAATCTCATTGGTTTAAATTGTTATGCGACAGCTTCTATTAAAAAAGGATGTATTAACACAGGCAATAACCAAATAGGCAGAAAGAAGTTATTGCTATTTTACACAGGAGGCCACCTTCAATTTTGTAAAAAAGACAGTCCGTTTGGAAAGGAAGTGGAACACAAATTAAAAATTTATTAAATACTTTTAGTTGAATGATTAAATAAAAGAAGAGCAAGGTAGTTTAGGGTTTTTTTTCAGAAAATGCAATCTAGTGATAACCAAGATACACTTTGTTATAAAACCACTTTAGTGAAATAGATCTAGCTTCTTATCTGGTTTCTACTTGGTCATATTCTTAGCTGCTGGAAATCAAGTTGGTCATAGACCCAATAAGCTATATCATTAGCCTGTAATCTATCTCTCAAATAATTTAGTAAAGCTGAATATCTGTAAAATAATGGAAACTTTTTCAAACTAAGTCTGAAGAATTGTGACATTTAGTAGACAACTACATAATTATGTGGTTTAAGCATAAGTTAAACACAGTTAAGTTCACCAACAGTTGTTAGTCACTTCTTACTGAAACTGTGCAAACCAAAGCAAGTTTTTTAACTATAGCTTTTAGTTCTCAAAAAAGTTCTCCAGATAAAGGCTCAAAGGCTGTTTATTTTAGTCATATTGTCATAAAGTTTAAATAAGAACAAATTCATTTCCATAGTCTCAGTCATTTTAATTCTGTGGTTTTAACAGTAATATTAGCTTGCTTATGTTGTCAAGTAATGTACCAATTTGTGTGCTGTGAAAGTACGTATCCTTATTCGTACACTCAGTAATGAAGTTATTCTGCTCCTAGTTCCCAACCCATTGTGCTGTGGATTCAGCTTTGCTTCAGTTTCCTCCTGGGAAAAGTAGAAATTTTCATTCAAAGGACAATACAAGCTCAAGATAAATAACTCCTTGTCCCAGATAAGTTCAACACTAAGAATTATTCAAAGGTGATGAAATATAAAAAATCCTCACCAGCCACATTATTTCCTTCAATTAATCTATCAAAATCTCAAGATCTTTCAGTCTTTCTTTAAGGCTCTATTTACTTGTCTCTTTTTTTTTTTTTCTGCATTTAATTTCTTTAAAAATGTAATCATTATTGTATAGGATTGAGTTGGCATTCATCTTGCCTAACTGTAACTATAACAGTTTAGATTATGCCTAACATAATCTGAATTTTTTTTGTATCCTTTATAAATTGGTGAGAATAAAGAATATTTCAAAATTACTGTACGTGAGCTATCTAAGGATACTGTGGGAGTGTTTATCCCGTTCTGCTGTCCATAGGGGAAGGTAAGGACAGAGCTTTGTGATTAGTAGAGCTAGGTGAGATAAATCCCATCCCTTTTATATTAATACACATTATAAAAATAATGAGTCTTGGAGACATTGTGTGTTGAGTAGAAAACACTCTTCCTGAAAATGTCATTTTCTCAAAGACAAAGTAAGATGTGTCCAGGTGCAATTTATAAGACATGTAGATGAGGCTCTTTGGGATGTGATTTATTGGTGGAATTGGAAATGCCAATTGGTTGGACTTGATGATCTTTTCCAACCTAAATAAGTCTATGAAAACAAAATCACACAGATGAAGTTAATCCTTGTGCCCAAGGGAGGTATTGCAGTGATCCTCACTGGAAGATCATTTTATATGAAAGAGTTAGTGATCTGCATAACAACTAGTTGACCCAGGCCTGTGCCATCCTTTTCTGTGCTGGATGTACAGCTTGGCCTTCAGGACTTTGCTGTGCTGAGCAAATGTCTGCAGGATAAAATTAGCCAGCTCACTGTAACAGGAACTCAAGGCAGCTCCTGTGTGGTACTGGTAGTTATACTAACTGTGTTGCCTTTTTGTTACCTAAAAGTTCTCTGTTTGATAGAGGAAATGATGAATAAAGTTGTTTTCTTGGAAGAAAATCCTTTAATAGCTTGAATAACCAAAATGGGGTAGTCCTTTCTACAGATGATGGAAAGGTTCATGGTATCCTGCCCATGGACTGGAGACCTATTCAATGCCGCCCATTTCAGGGTTCTCAACATCTAAAGAGATCTATATTTGTCTATATTATTCTCTCTTTCTTTGTAGTGTTATATCTAATAAATACCATTTTAAATTATACTTTGCAATGTTTGAATGCCTTTCTTCCTGGTATTGTAAAGGCCCAGCACTTCCTGTTTCAAAACAGATGGTCAAATTTTATTGTACAGATAGTGATAGAGAAAAAGATACTGTCTAATAATTGTTCAAGAAAGTATTCAAGACATTTTCTTTTCCTAGAAACAGAAAGTCTTTGTAATCTTTCTCATCGTTGTGCTGTCTGAACACTTTCCAAGTGGTGCATTAAATAACATATGTATGAAAACTATGATATGTAGTTTGCTCTCCTGTGAAAGAAATTATGCAGGTCTGCAGTTTAATTTTTTTTACGTATGTACAATTTTCTATTAGTGTAAGATTGTTATCTTTAAGAAAGGATGCCAATAGAGTCTTCTTTCATATTTCTGGCAGCTTTTTAACTGCCTACAGGAGCTCTTGCATCATCATCTGCACAGGGAAGCATTATTACAGAATAAAAGTTCTGTTGAGTCAAGTAGCAATGTTGACTTCGCTGATTGTCTCTGGAGAGACTTAGGTTGTTATTTTAGGTAGTGTTTGATCTGTTAATTTAACATAGAGTGTTATATTTGATGTATTTGCAGGACCCTCCACTACTGACAAGTGCATTGCAAGGGTTTTCAGGGATTTGATGACTTCAGTCTCAGATGCAGTTAATGGATTTTATTCATGCTGCAGGAAACATATATATGCAGCCAAATAAATACACATACAACAATTACAAGGACATTGGACACTTGAATCTTCACAGTTACTGGTGAAAGTAGAGAATATATATGGGGATACCATGTGAGAGAGAGAAGTGATATTTTCTGATATACATGCCTGGTCTTTTCTGTGCCTCAGCTATAGAACTTCTTAGGGCAAATGAGTAAAGAAAATAGTAGGAGGTATAATAATAAGTGAAATGAAGTATAAATTTGCTCAGCATGTTGTCTATAAAGGTTTTAATGCTAATCCTGTTATTTCTCTGTGCTAGTTCTTAAAAAATTGAGATTTATTTAGCTCATATCTCAGTTAATACTTGCTTTTGCTAAAATTGAAGACATTAGATATTTACTAGCACAAATACTGCGTTTTCTCAGAGCTTTCTATCTATTCAGTGGACAGAGGATTTCAGTTGATAATTAGATAACCTCTATTGAATTTTCAATCTTAAATGCTGAACAAGCCTTGTTTTAGCCTGCTTTATAAGTAGATATTTAGGTAGTTATTTAGATATTTAGGCAGATATTTAGGCAGATATTCAACCGTCTGGGAAATTCCAATTTTTCATCTCAAATTTAGAATGAAATTGCAGCTGATATAAAAATATGTACAGTCACTATGTCTAAAGGTTTTGCCCAAGGGAATATAGACTTGCATAGTTCTAAAATTATCAGGGTTAATGCATAGAAGGAAGTCACAGGCCTGAGCAACTGGATAAACCAGGTAAATTGGATCTTATACACTTGCTGAGGCCACATGTCAGAGAGCTTGGATAAGAATGAAAGTAAGCCAAAGAGTATCACAGAGAATTTGATTTCACTGGAACAGTGTTAACTTCAAAAAAAAGGAAAATTATTGAAGCCAAGCCAGGGAGTGCTCATCTTCAATACACCTCAGCCCATTCCACCTGAAAACAAGAGATGCTTGAGACTTTTCAGTTAAAGAATACTTGAACATATTCGTATAGTAAAAATTTAATTTAACTATGAATCAACAAAACCTTCCACCTTACAGCTACAATGATAGATAAACATATGAGTCATCAAAAACTAAAAAGAAACCAAACTGGTTATTTTAATATTAATTGTTTAATTGTAATTATTGTATTAAATTTACAATTGTAAATGAATATTTTAGTTCTTAACTTCCACTAGATTTTTAAAAAGTATTTCTATTTTATGTTTCCTGGTTGTATTCAGTTTTCTCTTTATAAACAGGCAAAGACTTCATAGTTTTTATTCACCTCCCTCTGTAACATTTTGATCTTAAAACCTTCCAGAATTTGTGGGGTCATTCATCAGAGGACAAAATCTACACCAATTCACCTCAAAACTGAGGCAGACTTCGGGTCCTTCCACAAGCATACACTGAATATCAGGTAAAATTCAGTTATACTTTTATACAAATGCACACAAAAAAAATGCACAGTAGAGATCAGTTTTACTAATTGAATTTACAGTCAATGATCCATCCTAGTTTCTAATAATCATAATATTACTGAGTATCACATGCTATCAGATGTTAGTCAAAAATTATGTAGGACAGCTTTTTGTAATGTATATTTAATGTAATTATTAAAACAAGAAGATACTGCCTTCAAGCAGTGAAATAATTAGATTCACTCTCAGAAGCCAGTTAAGCTGTTTTCTGGTATAACTTTTGACGAGTTGATAGCAACCGGTATAAAGGCAGAATAGTATTTTCTTATTGCTATTATCTCTAAATTGTTAAATTGCTGCTGAATAGAGTGAAAGATACAAGCTCTGAAGCTCAGTGTTTTGAAGTAGACTTTTATGCAGTGCTGAAACTAGGACACTGAAATTAACAAGCAACTGTTCCTACCCATAAACTTTAGGGGAAGATTTGGTATTTGTTTATTTGCAGGTGATAAAAGTTGATAAACTTCTGAATAGCTTTATTCAAGACAATTATTAACAGTGGAAAACAGTGTGTATATATATATATAAGATATATGCAATTATCTTTCAGTCAGTATTTAAATTTCCTAATGTTTTGTTTTGAATATCTAGAAATGCTTTTGCTGGTTGAACCAAGCCAGCAATTAAGCATCCACCACATGCTTGCTCAGTCAGCCCCCAACCTCAGGAGGATGCTGGAGAGAACTGGAAGAACAAAAGTGAGAAAAAACTCACAGGTCAAGATAAATTCAGTTTAATAAGTGAAGAGGAGGAAAAAAGGGAAAACTGCAAAAAAACCAAGTAATGCAAAAACAGTCACTCACTGCCTCCCATGAGGAGGCCAATCTCTGAGCTAAGGATAACTTGAAAAGGCTCTTCCTTTCCCCTCTACCCCTGCCAAGTTCTTATTGCTGAGCATGGTGTCCTATGGTATGGAACATCCCTTTTGTCAATTGGGGTCAGCTGTCTCAGCTGTCCCCCTCCCAGCAACTTACCCATGCCCAATCTACTTGCTGGGGGGTAGACTGGGCAGTGGAGAAGGCCTTGTTGTTGTGCAATGTTTAGTAATAGCTAAAACATTGGTCTGTTATCAAGACTGCTTCAGTCATAAACCCAAAATACAGACCCATATGGGCTGCTTATGAAGAAAATGGAACGCCTCTCAGCTGTACCTCATATTAAGTAATTCAGTGGGAGCAGCTTGACATCACACAAGAGTGGAGTAAAATTAAGGAATACTGGTGAGATTGGTTGATAAAGGGCAGATAATAGAAGAAGTATTAAAGAATTTTCAAACAACAGGTAAAATAATGAAGGAAAGTTTATTGAATTGATTTGAATTGAATTGATTAATTAAATTAATAGAATTATGTTTATTCAGAGCACAGGAAATATAGTAAAGACTGTTAGTCTCCAAAGTGTCCATAGAAAAACAGAAAAAATATAATCCAATATTCTTAGCTGGTATTTTTTAAGAATCAAAGGTTGTAGTTGGTTTCCTGCACAGTTAATTCAGACTGGATCTTCTGAGGAGTTTCTACTTAATTACATTTTTCGAGCCATCTGTTCACTTACCTAAATAAATATGTATCTGTGTATCACATTAATCATTGACAATGCTACACTTAGAGGGACCCGAAAGATGTTACCATCCTTGCACCACTTTTTTCTTACACGAGTAATTATAGAACCAGTAGATGATATTGATTTAACATAGCTTTAAAGTCAGATATCAAAATCCAAGCTAATTACCTTATGGTTCTAAGCACTTCCTGAGGGTAACTTGTCTCATCCTAGTTTCATCCCTCAGGACTCATCAAATGTACTGCTTCCTAGAGGCACAGACATTAGCTGTTCTTCACTCTACTCTTTGCTAGGTGACGTGACTTGCAGTAAGATTCAAAACTGTCATGTGTTTGGTGTTTACACAAGTTGTAGTCGATCTGACACGTATGACATGCAAATTCATATGTCAATCCTATTGTTAACTTCAATACCAAAATTGATCAAAGATAATTAAATCATACACTTGCTGTATGGAAATCAGCATAGCTCTATTGCCTCTTAGGGGAGCTAAGTTGACTTAAATTAAATATAGATAACTAAGTTTTGCAGATACAAAGTTATGTGAATTAATTTGTATCCCGTGCTTTCAAAATCAGAAGGATTAATATGGTGCTTGTCATTTGAGAGCTTCATTGCACAGCTACTACATAACCTATTTTCAGGAAACTGACCGCATAAAAGAATAACTATAAAAAAAATTTAAATTCAACTGTATGCTCCCATGTTGCATATTCAATTTTTTTTTTTAGCTTATTCATGTAGCAGTTAATTTCCCATTGAATACTGATAATTATGCCAAATTATCATTTATTTCCCTACTATAAAGTCCTCTAAGATGCCAAAACTAGTGTCTTTCTTAAGGGTTGTGTGGGGAGTAATGATAATAGATAGGATTTTCTTGTTTCTTCAAGAACAGTTAAAGGAAATAATTTTCCAGAGTCTAGTCAGCAGTTTTCAACTGCTGTTGAAATAGCAATTAACAACTGCAATATTTTTTTTGTTTCTTTACAAACATTAAAAATGACAAAACCAAAACACCAAAAAAATGTTAACCCTAAAAAATACAGAGTTCTGTTGTAAAAAAAGAGTAGTTTGCCCTTGAGCTCAATAGTCTGTCACTGTGTGCACTATTTGTACCAACACATTCACAAATACTTAGGGCCTTTTCAAAATATTTTTTTTTAAAATTCAGGACCAAGAAATTAATTTGTGTGTCATATAATGTCACAAAAAACCCACAATGATTCTGAAATGATCATGCTGCATTTGAGTATTCTGACTCCAGAAGAGATTGATGAATTTAAAAAGGGTTGCTGGTTTTACACACAAGTTCTCAACTGACTTACTATTTAAATTGTGAATTGAATTATGTAAACATGAATTAAAACATTGTGCAATTTTATTTTCTGTCATTTGCAGGTTTAAAAATTAAATCTGTACAAGGAATAGCTTCATTTAAATTATAAAAGACCCCATTAGCTAGACGATAATTACAGTATGCAGTATCTTGGTTATGTGTATTTTATTTCATTGTAGTATAATATCATTATATTTATATACAGAATATTTTATTATGCAGTGAAATTAATATGTAGATATAGATACTTTCTGTGAGTGATACAAAGATATCAGTCACAGATTGTAAATATAATGTAGATAATGTAAAATTGTTGAATGTTTTAATGGAAAAAAATTCTTTCAGAAATAATAGCTATATGTCATGTTTGCCAAAAATGTTCATTAGTAATTGGATTCTAGCAAAAATAGTTATCTATAAATTAAAATAATTTTGAAGATTTGATCGCAGGTATGAAAATGCAAACAAGAACATTTTGAAGTCACTTTTGAAGGTGAAAGTTTGAGTTTTAATCTTTCTTTCTCCTTCTCTCTCCCCTTTTTTTGTCTCACTCCCAGTAGAATTGAGGAGAGAAATGATTTCTTTTCCATGGTGACTTCCTTGGAAAGCATTATTACTCAGTGATGTACACCTACAGTACATGACTGTCTAAGTGAAGGGCTTTCCATCACAGTGTTCTTTCCTTGAACAGTGACTACCATAGAGTATTATTGATTTGCTTGGTGTATGATGATTCAGAGGTTAGACAGCTCAGAGTACAGCTGTTTTAGAACTTTTATGTCAAAAAAACTTAAACATGATTCTGTAGATAAACCTCAGGCATTTTCTGCCCTCTAGTGAAATTATACTTTTTAGGTTTTGTATTTTGTTTGCACACAAATTATTTTTGACCCCAAACCAAAGAAGTACAAATCAATAAAAAAGAAATAATTTTACAATTGTTACAAGTAATGTAAAAACTTATCTCCAAAAGATATTTGTCAAAACTGTTAGCACAGGTAGCCTTCTTGTTTTCCAGGCTTTAAGCAAATTTAAAAATATACCATCAATAAAATATAGCTTTCAGCCTTATTTTTTTTAATATAGCTCAGTGTTCAGTAACCAAAGCCAAATATTTACACGATTTTATCATGAACTGTCAATTCCCTTTTGCATTTTTGTAGAAACATTGCAGTCAAAACTAGTACTTGAAATAGAGAGAGATTTATTCATCAATATACCCACCTAGAATAGGAGGGAACCCCAAAGTCAACACAAAGCTTTTTGATTAAGAGAAGAGGCTTGTTTCACACCATTTGGTAAATTTTGTGTAGGCTGTCACCCAGACTTCATAGGAGTGGTGCTGAATCAGGCACAGCTGCCACCTATGTGGCAACTTTAAACTCCTGCTAAGATCCCATCTGGTCTCAAATCTCTCTTCCAAATCATGTAAAACAGGGACATAGGTCAGTGTCTTCCATAAGCTAGTTGAGTCTCCTAAGCCTTGAGCTATTAACTGTTCATGTTATTGTTTTCCAAAGTGTCTTTTTCATTTTATTGCAGTGCAAAACTAAAATTTTTAATGTAATAATTTTCTTTTTGAAAATACTGAAATAGCGATGTAGACTTTAAAATTAGTGAAAGCAAAATATACATGACTTCAGGTTTGAAATGCTTGTTCTTATCTTTCAAAAACTGCTTAGCACCATGATTATTAAAGCCTTTGTTTTTGCAATAGCATTTGCTGTGACTGGGTCACAGAACTATAATTATACTGGAAGAGAGAGGAAAATACATAAAGCTGATAAATCTCTATAAGACTTTACATGGTAAACAGCTGAGGTCCATAAAACTTCAATTCACAAAGGTCAGAGACAAACAGAGCAATTCAGAGACACACAAATCACTAGTCTTTCCCATCATGCTCTATGTCCTAGAAGTAAGTGATTAGCATAAATCCAAGCCTTTCTCTTACAGTGAGAAACAATAATAAACTATTCACTTCCTTTCATTAATATTGTAGTGGTGCTGGTTTTGATCCCAGGGGAAGCTGTAAAATTGTAGTAAGGACAGATGTAAGTACCCTCATTTTACCATTGCAGGAGCACTTGTAACATAGATGTCTGATGACTTGAAAAGGGAGCAGGATGGAAAGCAGCTGTAACAAGACATTAGTCAGAAGATCCATGCTCCAGAAGAGAAAAAGAAACTCTAGCTGACTGTGTGGGGAGAGTCTATGGCACAATTCAGAAGGTTCAAGGGTGGCAAATTTTCTCTACCTCATCAGTAATCCTAAAATGAGCTTTCTGTTCTGTGTCATATACTACAGAAACTGTCTCACAATATTTCTGATGTTCAGTCATCATGGATATCAAACATAAATAAAAGTAAACAAGAAAATCAGTACCACATAAAACTCATCAGACCTTCCCAAATATATTAAATCTCTTAGAAATATAATTCTAATTGCTGCTCATGTTGTCAGTAAAGGGCCATTGGATCATACCAGTCCCTTGTATGGGGAATCAGAAATCTCTGTCAGGTTACTATAAAATGCCTGGACTTTCACACTGTCCTTGTTAAGCAATATGAATGCAGTAAAGTAAAATAATTTTTCTGTAAGTATTTTTAAATCACTATTGCAATATTAAACTGCTAGAATTATTTAGTAAAATTCCCGTGAGCATATACCTCAGTGAAAAATGGTAAAGACCTCAAAATGATAATGTAATGTATTTATGGATTGTAGAGCTGACTTCAGGTTGTTAGAAGCCAGTAACAGCTAATCTATTTTTACAAGCTATGTTCTTAGATTTCTTTGCAAAATGTACTAACGGGTTTGGGGTGGTTTTATTTGTTTGGGTTTATTTATTTATGTATTAATTTTTTTTGGCTGTTGCTTTTTCTTGAATGATTTCTTGGTTGTTTTTTTTTTTGAAAAGAAAAGCAAAAGAAAGCTAACTGTAGAGCAGCAAATAATTCTTGTCAGTTCTGTTTATTCTGATTATATTAGCATGTTTGGTTTATAGTACATATTTTTCTTTTGCAGTTACACTTGCCCCTAGTGTACACATTCTCAGAAGAGCAGGCTCCCTCAATTATTAACTTGACGACTATAAATCATCTGAATAAAATGCATCTTTCCCTATGCAGTGCCTAACCAATAAGGATTAATTTGTGCCACAAAAGCCTTGGTGACTTCTATGTACTTAGGTCAACAAATGCTTTGAAATTGTATGCTTTGTTCCCTCTAGACTTTATTTTTATTCACAAACACACACACACACAAATCCAATCAGAATTAAAAGCTTAAGGGGAGACATAAGCAGGTGGAAGTCAAGTCTTTTTTTTTTTTTTTAATCTCTACTTTGGAGTGGACTTCTCTGATTGCCCTTTTAATTTTCTTTTACCACACATTACAGCAGGGACTTCCTTCCTCACTGCGTACTACCAGTGAAATACAGTTATCTGACAGCTTTGAACAACATAAAGAATAGTATCTAAGTACAAATAAAATGATGCTGGAAGAAAGAAGACAACATAAAGGGGACCTAAGATGCAAGACCCACTCATTATTCAAAGAGCTTATTACTCCTGATATTACTGCCAGTTTAAAATGTATTATTTTGCTTCACAGTTCACTGTTCTATTTCTGCAGCATATGCATCAGCCGTCAGTCCTTTAATGGAATATTTTCATTTCTTTCTCAGCAAGAATAAATTCCTCTCATGTGCAACATCATCTTAAATGCTAACCAGTGGGAATTTATCAATTTTATATTTAATCTGTAACTGAAGATTAATGAAACAGTATCCATTCATTGCAAGTAATACAGTAAAAATGCTACATTCAGATAAAGAACCAGTGCAGACAGGAACATCTCTTAATCCACTGTGGAACCGACTCTTCAATTCACTGCATATTTAAGTGCATAAATTTGAGGTGGGAACAAGAGAAAGACTGAGCTTTAGTGTCTCCTCTCTAGAGATTCTGCCTTTATCTACTTCCCAGTCCTTTGCTTCCTAACCTTAACACTTAATCTTTACCTCCCCATCTCAGTCTCTTCCTTCATAGTCCATAATAGATTATGTTTCCTGACACCTGATCATTGCAGAAATGCATCAAAGAAATTAAAATCCCTATTACTACTTTGAGTACAGTCTACTGCCCTGACTCTGAAACCTTCACACCAAAAGAGATTGAAACTGGATTAACCCTTATTTACTCTCTCAGCAAGGCAGTAGTAACCAAACCACAAGAAAGATGTATTTTTTCAAGGGAATTAATTTCCATAATTCTGAAAATTATATTGATAAGAATTCACTTTATCTTGTTTTACATGTTTGATATGTAGATATTAACTATCTGCTATTTGTAAATTTGAGAAATACGAAGTACCAAAATTTAGAGCTATTAAAACGTATGTATGTACAGATATTTGAAGTATTTGCTTGAGTTGACTGCTTGTGAATAGTCCTAAATTACCTCGATGTATCATCAAATCCTGCCAGTCTACAATTAAAATACATTTCTCTTAATATTTAATACAGGATACATGGAAATAAGCAAAGATAGGACCTTCTCATACATAAGTAGGAATATTTGTTTTCAAGTTATCTTTTCCTTCAGTACCTGTAAAAGTTTTTTGAGTTTTAATTCATATTAAAAATTAAAATTCACTTATACTATCTAGTTGCAATGTCTATGTGACATTCCTTGAAGGATATTTTCTGATAGGTTAGATTACTATTAATAAAAAATATAAAAATATCCATACACAGACAAAGCAAGATGGCTATGAACAAAATGGAGACATAGTAATAGTCCTGCAGATACCCAGAGAATGGCTTCTTGTGGCACTGTGATCTCTTCTAAAGGAAAAGAGATTGCTTTAGCAGGCCAGGGCATTGGGATATGCAGCTTGCATACAGGGCAGTTGCCAAGGTGAGAAACAAGGGTCACAAAATGTGCTTTCAGCCCCTGCAGCAGTTCCAGCTGAATTACCAGTTTAGATGATAAATTCAAAATGGCAGACTTCATATAGCAAAGTTTTATGTCACTTATGATACAGATTACTCAGATTTAAAGTGACAATACAAGATTCAGGAGATAATAAATCTGACAACGCGCATTACTGAAACACACTGAAAGCACCTACTTTAGTGACTTATTTCTCTTCTATAAAATCAATGGGCAAACTCCCACTGAACTAAAGAGCAGAAAGAGCCCTTAATACTTTAAGTTAAATGTTACTTAGGATAGGGAAATAGAGTGATAAAGTGGCTTTCATACTTCTTTCCCCACAACCAAATTCTGTATCACTCCATTCATCATGCCAGAAAAACATGCTTAGAGAAATAACTATTTTGATCAAGCTGAAAAAAAGCACAGTGATTTAAGTAGCCTGATAAATATCTACTTTTTAGAGGGAGGAAAAGAAAAAAAGAGAAAAGTAGTTATGCATGACTCAAATGATTCACAAAAATTGGAGAAGTGATTCAAAATACTCTGGACCATTGCTGTTAAATGACTGTCTGACTTTGTTAAATGAGCTTTTGCTCTTGTTTTCATTGTTATGGAATAAGTCAAATAATTAAATTCATATTTAAATTCATATTTCCTTCAAAGGATAGCCATTCTCAGCATGGACATTTCTTCTGACTGTTTCAGAGACAATAAATACATAAAAAATCCCTCCCCCTTTCTGCTGTATATTTAACCTTTTTATTTCACACCTGAGGTATTATGCTGATGTACCATGGGGAAAACAAGTTCAGTGTAATGGGTTGAAAGATTGTATATTTTTTCCAACTCTGATATACAGAAACTTAAGCAAACTATCATCAAATTTTAATTAAATTAAAAAGAAATTAAAACAAAAACCAAATTAATAGTTCATTTCAATTCTATTTGCTGCTTTTTTCTTTATGAAGAAAGATTTAAAGAAGGCAAAATTTGTGAATATAATTATTTAAATTTTGAAGTTTAGCTTAAATGTATTTGTAGTCCAGAAACTAGCATTTGGATTGAAGTTCAGAGAAAAGACATGAACCGCTACAGATTTAATCCAAATCTTTACAGAATCACAGAATCACGTGTTGTTGGAAGGGATCTTTGGAGACCATCTAGTCCGGCCCCCTTGCTGAAACAGGGACACCTAGAGCAGGTTACACAGGAACTTGTCCAGGCAGGTTTTGAATGTCTCCAGAGAAGGAGACTCCACCACCTCCCTGGGCAGCCTATTCCAGTGCTCTGCAACTCTCACAGTAATGAAGTTCCTCCTCATGTTTAGGTGCAACTCCTTATACTCAAGTTTGTGCCCATTTCCTCTTGTCTTATCCCTGGGCACTACTGAAAAAAGACCAACCCCAGCCCCTTGACACCCACAATTTAAGTATTTGTAAGTATCAGATCCCACTCCGCCTTCTCTTCTCCAGACTAAAAAGACCCAAGTCCCTCAGCCACTTCTCATAAGGGAGATGCTCCAGGCCCCTAATAATCTTCTTAGCCCTTTGCTGTAGCCTCTCCAATAGATGCCTGTCCTTCTTGAACTGAGGAGCCCAGAACTGGATGTACTACTGCAGATAGGACCTCACCAGGGTGGAGTAGAGAGGCAGAATAACGTCTTTTTGTAGCATATAAAGGCACGGACCCCAGTCAGTGATGCAACCAGAATGGTTTATTATAACAAACAGGCAGCTTATATAGTACCAATATATCTCCTTTCCCAACCGACAGCCCCTGCAACCCCCAACTGCCAGGTGGGCAGAATTGACCTTCGTCAGTCGCACTGTTAGGCATTGTTTATGGGTCCTTAGAACTTGCTCACAGGCCTTCCCCTGCTTCTATTCCTTCTTCTGGTTTCTGCTTCTTCCACAATCCTGTTCACACACATTTCTTGATTGACCTGTTGGTCTCAGTCTCCTTGATGCACCCTAGGATGCCTTTTGCCTTTTGGCCACAAGGGCACATTGCTGCCTCATGGTCATCGTAGGAATCCTAGGTCTTTCTTCTCAGAGAGACTCTCCAGCAAGTCAGCCCCCAACCTATACTGGTGCATGGGATTATTTCTCCCCAGGTGCAGCACCCTACACTTGTCTTTATTGAATTTTCATTTCTCCAGCCTGTCGAGGTCTCTTTGTATGGCAGCACAGCCCTCCATCGTGTCAGCACTTGTGGGTGCATCCCATCAGGATACATGGACTTGTGGGTATACAGTTCACTTAACAGCTCCTTAATTTGGTCTTCCTTCACCAAGGGAAGGGGTTCCTTTGCCCAGACTTCCTCTTATTCTTCCAAATTCTGTGGCTCCTGAGGGCTGGCCTGAGCACTGAAGACTGAAGCAAAGAAAGCATTTAGCAACTCTGCCTTCTCTGCATTCTCTGTCACCATGATGTTTACACATCACTGACTTTTTCAGGTGCTTTTTATTAACCTTCAGTGACACTTTTGTCACATTTTCACATACCAAACTCCTTGTGGATTATCATTCTACAGAGATTTATTTATTTTGCAGTTGAATAGCAAAAGAGATAAATACAGCTGGAAAAAATTATAATGGAGAATGTTATTTCATAAGGTGCTGAGTAAGTATGTAGTTATATGCCTGGACATATTTGTCTGCTTTGAATTAACTAAATATTTAGGAACAATAACTCACTTGGCCTTCCTGTGCCTTTATACACAGAAAAATCAATTAGAATGGAATTTAAAAAAGGAAGATTGTTAGTTGTTTTTTCTAAAGAAGACAAGGATACTAAATGTTTTCTCACTTCAGCCTTGAGAAAGCAGTAATAGTAAACATTTGAATGAGATATGAAAGGTGGGTTTAAAGAAGTGTTGGGAAAATGACGATTTCTAAGTCGGAGGGATAACAAGTTAAGGAAGCTACAGAGGAACTAGATGAATCAGCATGAGGTGTGTGCACCATAATGATTTTCATTTTTGACTGAAACATGCAAAACCACATTGTTTAGGAAAAGAAGTAAAAAGAAAAAGAAAAAGAGAAAAAGAAAAAGAAAAAGAAAAAGAAAAAGAAAAAGAAAAAGAAAATAAGATGGATCATTATAATATTTTTACCTGTTTCTACATTCATCAGTATAGTCAACATAAGAGAACACTTCATTAAATACCACATTTGTCAAAAATAGGCTGATGAATTAGCCATAGTCTTAATCCCCATTTATAAATTTATGTAATTTATAAGACTATGTAGTATTAACTCTCAAAAACCAGAATCTCAGACCTGCAGGATGACACAGGTTAGATATTAAAAGGTGTCTGACTGCTGCATCCTTGTCCCTGCTCATCTTTTCTGTTCAGCAATTTTAATGGCTTTGTACATTGTAATAAATTGCAGATAGGCTCTTTTTTTCTCCCTAGGAAAGTCTTGTCTTGATTACTTCTGAAGGTGACTCAGGATCTGATACATTTTTTTCATCCCTGCAAGTCTGTAACAAATTCCCTGTTCTACCATTTAATACAAAATTTCTCCCACTTAAGCATGTTGTTTTGATCTTAGGGAAGTGCAATTTCTACCAACCTTGACTCAATAAAAGGCAGTGAAGGCATGGCACTCAGGCAGGTTTCTTCCCTAACTATCTTCTTCTTTCTTACGAATTATGCATTGTACAATATACATACATGTGGCTGTATACAAATATTATGACCTAAAAAATAATAAACACTTTGGATAAGTTCTTTAAGATTTATTTTCAAAGTAGAAAAATTTGAAATTTAGAAATTTCAAATATCTTCAACTTCTTTCTAATGCTAAAAGGGCCAGCAATGTACAGTTATTTTATATGAAAGTTGAGTTCTTCACAGTGTACTAAAAATGTGGAATTATTACAGAAAAAAAAAAAAACCTCCAGTAAGCCTTCTGGAAAAAAAAAAAAATCATTAATGTTGGCAAGACATATGTTGGTACTGCAAAGTGCTGTGAAGAGATTTGAGCTACCTGTACATTTCTGTAGAACAGTTAACTTTACTTACCCACTGAGATCTGGCAATACTGGGTTTGGTGGTGAATCTAGTAGATTAGAAGGTTAGACAGGATAACAATTTATTTAATTAATGTGACTATATTGGAGTCCCTAATTTTTCTTTCTACCACAAGTTAAATTCTTGAGTCAGAGCTGCTGATTACGTGACCTTCGTAGTCCAAAAAAGGAGCAGTCTTAATATCCTCCAAGGACTTGAGTTTTAAAAAAGCTATTTTTGAGGCTTCCAGTTTTGTAGGGGTGATGGAGGGTATGAACATAGTGCTGTTATTTGGAGTAATTTTCCTTTAAAGTGTGACTTTCACTGTGTTGTTCAGTTCAGGACAGATGCCTTAGTGCAGAGCAGGCAGACCTTCACCTTCATTTGCAAGTGTAAATGTCCATGATTTTTTCAGTCTGACAGTTTTGCTTAAGGCTAGTTACTGTTGGCATAGGAAAAGGTTCTTAAATTGATCTGATATCAGACTCTTCCACTTACAGCCCAAGCAAGACAGTCCCCTAGTAAGTGACCCTTTTCTGTGTGTTGAAAGCTAAGCCAAGAGATATGGTCTCTTCAGTAAGTGTCTTGAGCACCATCCAAAGAATCACAAAGGAGAGAATCTGTTTTTCTTTCCCTGATTGTTGCAAGATCACTGTTAGCTTTTTTTTTTCCTGGGAAAAAAAAAAAAAAACAACCAAAAAAAACCCCCAAACAGTGTATAGTGAAGATACGGAGTTCAAAATGTGGGTAAAATATGTAACATTTGACAATGT
This sequence comes from Scolopax mira, assembly GCA_004320125.1. Lineage (NCBI taxonomy): Eukaryota > Metazoa > Chordata > Aves > Charadriiformes > Scolopacidae > Scolopax > Scolopax mira. The sequence continues at coordinate 25,812 of BJBW01001623.1, read as the reverse complement.
TGCCCATTTTCTGGGGGAAAAAAAAAAATAAAAAAATAAGCAAACCATTCTCTCCGTTCACCAAAATCACTTTGGTCATTATGGGCCTAGCAAAAGGAAAAGACATTTAGAGTCTGGTCCAAATAGGAGGGACATGGGGGAAGAAGGCCATAGCACATAGTATTATGTCTCATTTCTGGAGTCTGAAGAGGACAGCTCACACTCCTTTCTCTATGCAGGAGCACTTTAGTTAACAATAGATGATCTTACATAAAAAAAAACAAATGACACACAAACAACCCAACATATTTACAGCTCTGCTTCTATGTGTTCTAAAGGCATAGTTAAATGTTAGAGAAAGAGCAGGATAAGACTAGCGTATGAAAGTTATGAAACTGAATCCAGCTAATAACCTCACATTTATCAACTTTCCCTATACTGCCAATGTAGATGGGCATGCCAGTGAGAAATGACATCTTATCCAATGATGAATGGAATAAGATTGCAAAATGCCTAAAGTGAATGATGGGTAAGCATGAGGCAGGAAATACAGGAATCTGCTGCCAAGGTTCATGTCCAGGGATGTAGAGGGAGAGGTGGAAAACCTGAGGCATTCCTTTGCATCAGCTTAGACAAAATGGCCTATGGGACTATTCATGTAAATAAATGCTCCATAAACATAGTTCTAAAATTCACTCAATTAAAGTAATCACAGCAGAAGGAAATATCTCTGGAAATAAAGTTATCTGCCGTATCTGAATTTGATTTCCTATGAACAGTAATGTAACTTGGACAAAAAACTCTTAAGGTATTTTTCTTCCTACGGCCAACAAACTTTCTACAAATGAAGATGAAATACACTAACTACTGCCACACAGAAGCACTCAAATCCAAGTTCCCCAAAGGCACAGTCTGTTTCCCCAAAATGTGACGAGTACCATGGAAACAGTAAAAGTTACTACAAGATGCATGAACATTGATGTTTAATAAATTTGAGCTTTGTTTTTACTTAAATACAGAGCCTTTATACCATAATATTTTCTTCGATTTATCCTTAGTTTTTTCTCTCTGTCTAATTCTGTCACTGCTGTATTTTTTTCCTCTCCAGGGAACTTTTACTCTCATCAGAGCATCATTAATTAGAGTTTGTTTGTGGCATCAGCTGTCACTCATTATGAGGTTCTAAGCTCCTAATAAAAGCATTTTTCCTTTCTCCCTTCACAGCCTTTCTTTTAAATCCTTAGTGTGCCATCCATGCTTTCTTTTCTTTCTAAGGAAATAAGGCAGTTGTGAAAATAAGGTTATTCTTTTTTCTCTAATCTGAATTTTTTTTAAAGAATATGCTGTCAGTCCTTCCTTACATAATGAAGCCTGTTGTTGCCAAGGTACTGTTTCTTACAAAAGCAGATGCAGATTTTAAGGTACATGTTATTTCATAGTTGTGAAGCCAGAGATAGGATCAAGAACACTCATGGCACAAGAGTCAGTGTAAATGTCATGGTCAGTTGGGATAATTTTCTTACTAGCAGCTGGTATAGTGCTAAATTTTGGGTTTGGAAGGGGAATAGTGTGATGGTGTATGGGTGGTTTTGATTGTTTCTAAGCAGTCAACATCTCTTCTGCTTCTTATACCACCCCTTCAGGGCTGGGAGTGCACAAAAACTTGGGAGGAGACACAGCCAGGACAACTAACCCCCACTAACCAAAGAAATATTCCATGCTATATGATGTCATGCTCAGCAATATAAAAGCTGCAGTAAGAAGAAAAAGGGGAGGGACATTTAGAGTTATGGAGTTGTCTTCCTAAGTAACTATTGTATGTGATGGAGCCCTACTTTTCTGGACATGGCTGAACACCTGATTGCCAACATGAAGCAGTGAATTAATTCCTTGTTGTGTTCTGCTTATGTGTGCACCTTTGCCTATTAAACTGTCTTTATCTCAACCCACAAATTTTTCCTCACTTTTACTCTTCCCATTCTCTCCCCCATCTAGCTGGGGAGGGTGTGTAAGCAGCTGTGTAGTTCTAGTTGCTGGCTGGGATAAAGCCACAACAGTCTTTTTTGGTGCCTAATATGGGGCATGAAGGGTTTGAGACAACGACAGGTTTTATTGGAATGTGTTAGATCAAATTTATAGCTCTTATTGCTGTTGAGCTATTAATCGTCAGGCTCCTGTGCTTGCCATGGGATTTGCTTGCCTTACTGTAAATTAGAAAGTTGTGCTCATTAGTGGCTGCTTCTTGCTTTTACAGATTGTTGCTTACCATCTTACGCTGCTGTGCCTCAGAACGTTTTGATAACAGCAATGCTGATGCACCTGAACTGGCCAACGGCCAGGACTGCTGTTTTCTGCACTGCTGATGAGCTGGAAAGGCTGGAATTCCAGAGTGAACTTGAATTGAAACAACTCTGCAGACACTAAGGTCAGTGAAGAAGGAGGGGGAGGAGGTGCTTTAGGTGCCGGAGCAGATTCCCCTGCAGCAGTGGAAGAGCATGACGAATCCTCTCCCTGAGAAAGAAGGAACAGCAGAAACGCAATAAACTGGCTTCAACACTCCTTTCTTTTTTTTTTTGGTTGGTCATGGTTGGAAAGGACCTCTGAGATCACTGTGTGATCACATACACAAAAACCCCCTACAATCTTGGCCACTAGAGCATGCCCCAAAATGCCACATCTGCACATTTCTTAAATACCTCCAGGGATGTTGACTCCATCAAATCCCTGATACAGGCTAAGATGCAGTTGGCCTTCTTGGCCACCTGGTTCATGTTAAGCCGGCTATCCACCAGCACCCCCAGGTCCTTTTCTGCTGGGCAGCTTTCCAGCCACTTCCCCAAGCCTGTAGAGTTGCCTGGGGTTGTTATGACTGAAATGACGGACTTGGCACTTGGCCTTACTGGATGTCAGGCTATTGGCTTTGGCCCATCAATCCAACCTGTCCAGGTCATTCTTTGTCTCCCTCTACTGTTCAGGGAAGAGAGGCAGAGAAATTTGTAGTGAAGTTAGACTATAGTAGAAACCCCTTGTTACTGGATGTCAGGCTAGGTGTAAGGGGACAAGTTCATTGCAATATTAAATCCTATAACATGGCTCAAAAGGAGCCAGGGATGGAGGCCATTACACTTTTAAATTGTTGTGATCCATGATTTGACTTGCATGTTATACGGATTTCTATAGCAGGAATCAACTGCAATGGAGAACAAGCCTTACAAGAAGCAGTGCTAATGCAGCAGTCACCTGAACTGAACTGGCTTTGGTGCCCAGTAACTCACAACACACCATCTTTCCTGAACTGGGTGACCACCATGGCAGATGGAGCCCAGGGTCATGGAGTGTAGCGTATGAAGGCACAGACCCTGGTTGGTGATGCAACCAGAATAGTTTATTATAACAAACAGGCAGCTTATATAGTACCAAGTATCTCCTTTCCCAACTGACATGACCCTGCCCAAACACTGGGTAGGCAGAATTCCCTTCAATCAGTTCAGCCACCAGGCATTGTTTATGGGTCATTAGGACTTGATCACAGGTTTTCCCTCGCCAGTGTTCCTGCTTTTTCTGTTTCTTCTTCTGGTCTCTGATTCTTCCACAATCCCGTTCACCCACATCTCTCCCTTTTTTATTTAACATAAAGAATAATTCTTGTGTTATATATCACATGTATATTACATGCCAATGATTACATTGAACCTATAATACTGCAACTACTATAAAACTACTATTAACTATACTGTTAGGATTATTGGTTTCTATAACTCTCTTATGCTGTGGCTGGTTTCTTTTTCTAACATGATGCTGTGCAAGGCAAGTATAGTGCTCATTTGAGCATACATGACTTGATTTATGCTTTTGTAACACAGGGAAACAAACATGGCAAATATAATATAAACATTAACAGAACTATCAGGCCTGATAAAGTTAAAACCAATGATACTTTTATGAACAGAAAAGATTCGTTGCTCCATCGTTTCTGATGGTTGTCCGTGATGTTCGACTTCTAGATACGGTCAAACGTATCATGCTGGGATCCACTTGGGACCATTTTCTATGGAAACAGAAGCATATCCTTGCCCCCAAGTTATCAATGGCATGGGGCCTTCCCATTGTCCAATGACCATATCACAAATATGGACCATTGACCGTGTTTTGAACATTGGGGAAGCTCCAAAGTGTTGACTTTCTCATGTCATATCAGTGTTGTCTCTGTTTAGAAAATTTAAAACAAAGGTGGCTTTCCATAGTTGTTCTTGTGGTAGATCTCCCAGACTCTCCCTTTTTTGTTTAATTAACAACTGCTTTAGCCTTTGATGGACACACTCAACAATCGCCTATCCTGTAAGGGAGTGTGGAATTCCAGTGATGTGGCGAATGTCCCATTCCTGTTAAAAGAGTTGTGTGGTTTTAGATACATATGCAAGGCCATTGTAGATCTTGATGGTTTCCAATATACACATAGCAGCGATGGCTGGTTATAGCATATTTTTAACTTGAATTTTGATGTATTCCTTGGACTGTTCAGGAAATAAAATGTCTCGACTGGTGGATTTTATATTTGTTTTGAATACTGGAGTAAGTTTCAGAAGCTGATAATTAGTATGATCATATAAATTAAATGCAGAAATTCACAGATTCAAAGAGGCATGATAGCCCCCAAAAACAATTTCTTATAAGAGGGTTTTGTTTGTTTTTTTCTGAATATATTTCTCATGCTTATAATACTTCCTTTTGTATTATATATCATCAGAAACTAAAAGTAACATCTTCCCAGCAAAAGAGTATAAGATGAAAAGCAAACCTAGTCAGTGCCTTTACACCTCAATCCTGCTCTGCCTGAAACAAAGAACCTGGACTCAATAGCCAATGTGATTATCAAGTGGTATTCTTTATTGCAGCACTGGGGTCGCACTGGAATTTTCCCACAAGGTGCTCCCACTCAGCCACGATTTCAACAGGCTTATATTTACAAAAGTTTTGCATAATCATAGTTTTTCTGTGACATGATTAACATAATTCCACCTTTCTTAGAACTAATTACATATTCAGGAGGTGAATTTCTCCACGGCCTCTGCTGCCATTTATTGACCATTTTCAGGAACCACTGTCACTCTGGTGGTCGTTTACTTCATCTGGTGGTCATATCTTCCTCTTCATCAGTTGTCCCTTAGATAAACTTTGGTTGTTTTACTCCCTTTTCTTGCTTACTTTGTAGCCAGCCTTCCTTCAAGCCTGTTTTCTCCAGTCTTGTTGTCTGAACTCCCTTTATTTTGTTTTCTAGTTCTTCTTATGATAAGCAAGACTAGTTATTCCATTGTCTAACAATCACATGGTAACCTTAGAATGTTGACAGTCACACAACAGCTTACAACAGATAAGTAAATTATTGACTACTTTAGCAAGATTCACTAATCATCACAAGGTCCTTTATTTCATGCCTCACACTTGGCAACTTCTATATTTACTCCTCTTTATCATATAGAATTTATGGAATTATGAAAATACTTTCTTCACAAAAATAGTTGTGTAAACATGTAAATAAAATATTATTAAACTGTATTGTTATAGTTGAATTGAAGCCAATCAAGTCCAAAATGGATTCACTAAATATTTATTAAAGTAGGAAAACAAAAGCAGGGCTGGGCAGCCCGGAAGTTGCAGCTCCACCAAGGGCTTGCAAATTTAGGCAAGCCAAGCAGTTGCTTTTATCTTCACAGAGGTTGGTTTCAACATCTTCAGTACGCCCCTCTGTTCCTTCCATTATAGTGACTTCTTCAGGTCCACACTGGCTTCAGGCAGTTTTGGTAAAGCAGTTTCGGTAAAATGTCAATTACAAAATCAGCTTATACAATCTATTCTATAGAATCTATTCTTTACACAGTTGATTGGTACAAAGGCATCCGTTAACATAACATTGTGGTTTAACATCTCCTCGAGATAACATTGTGGTTTAACAGCTGCTCGAGATAACATTGTGGTCATGTCTCAGGAAGTCCTCAAGACTCACAATGGGTTCGTTCCTCTTGCTTAGCTTGTTTGATCAGCAAATTACCCTTAGTTACTTATTACAGTATGTTAGATATTCCAGGACAATCAGGTTATGTTGGGGCTAAGAAGCTGAATATGATGGAAGACTAAGATTCTGCAGATTTAATTTTTGGAATGAGTTTTAAGGCCTATCATTTGACTGATTCCTTGTCAGGAAGTTTTAATATAAATTTCTTTCTTCTAAGAGTACAATGTATTTTTTTTCCCTTGCTAATTTTCATCCCTAATTGCTCACTAGAAATGACTGTTTTTCTAGATACAGTCTGATAATGCTTATCAAAGTAGTATGACATATAGTGATGTAGTGATTTCAGCTGAAATCACTGCAACTGGACCAACAGGTGGCCCTTCTCCCACCCCTCCAAAAGAGATGAAGAGATAAGGAGATACAGAAGTTTAGAATGATCTAAACTACTTTAATGAAGAAATGAATATTAAAATAAAAAATAAAAAGATAATAATGAAATAGATACAATATATACAAAACCATATCAAGCTCCCAGGATGACAGTCCTGTCACTGTCAGGCACTGGGGAAGTCTCAGACTGGACTCAGCAACCGATGGGAACTGGATTCCACCTCTAGAGTCAGGAACACACGGATTGTGATCAAAGCCACATGAACAGACAGGGTCCTCTTCAGACTTCGGCCATCACCAGGAGAGAAGAGCTGATCTTTTGATCCCTCAGCTTTTATACTGTGCATGGGGCAGATGGGTTGGAATACCCCAGTTGGTCAGGTGTGGGTCACATGTCCTGTCCATTCTTCTCCACAGGTGTGACACTTCTACGCTTTTCCGTTTCCAAGCCTCTAAGGGGCAAATAATGAAAATTCTCTGACCTTCATTGTTATACCATTGGTATACTCTGCATACCATCCCTTGGCACTTAGCACAAACATTGGCCTTATCATCCTGAGAATGAGCAGTTTTCTCCACAATATGCCATTATGAATTTCAGAGAGCTAGCTAAAATGTAAAATTGCAGAACTCAAAATTGGTTCAGTTTTACTTTAAACTGGGACAAGTAGCAACCCTTTTCTTCCCTCACACACAGACACACATGGACACCTACACAATGATAAATCACATCTTCAGTCAGTGATTCAGGCTGCAGAAACATCAGGTTTCATTGAAGTCCTTAGAAGTAAGCAATGCTCAGCATTTCTGAAAGTCAACACTGAAAACCTTGTACACACTAAGTGCTTTGCTGGCCTCAGAACTGTTTCTGTCTCTGACAAAGGAAAATCCACAACTCTGAAAGAGTGGCAGTTACACTTTCTCTGTGACATTTTCTGTTGGCTATGTAGCTGGCATCTTTGAACGTGCTAGATGCCATTCTGAGTTTATGAATGCCATTCATATGCGCTCTTTTTCCATAACATATCATTATCTCAGATATTGGAAACTGCATTATGAACACTACTCCTAAAACTCAGGGCTGCTTTGAATATTGCAGACCTAACTTTAAATACTGCAGCTCTGTGTGTCACAATAACTAAATCCTTTTTTTGAAGTCTAGCCACAGAAGATAAGTTTTACAGGCAAGATCATAAAGTGAATCATGAAAAGAGCTTTAATTCCTGTCTTAATTTCAGCCTCAGCTGCAGGAAAGATGCCAAATGGTGCCAAATAATACTGATTAATAAAAAGGACAAAGAAGCATATTTGAGCCATTGGATCCATGATACTCAACACTACCAGCTAGCTTGATCCCTGGATTTTTTGGGGACCACTCCAGCTAGCTTTTTCTAAGACCAATCTGTACATAATATATTAATAAGTTGAAGCTTTTTGGCCTTGTTGCCAGGACTTGTCTCCATAATCCTTTGTTATTAAGTAGCACAGCAGGATGGGATGGGGTAGAATTGAATGGCCAATGCTAAACCAGCATTAGTGTCTACTCATGAGAGTGCTGAGCAAAGATTCCTGCTGTCTTCAGTAGTCCAGGGAAAAAAGAGGATGAAGTAGCTGGTCCCATCCACTTAATCAGTTGATTGACGCCTTGAACAAACGCAGTAAGGTCTCATTTCATATTTCATACAATACTGTAACTCCCTGATACCTGCTATGTAAAATTTAAAAAGCAAATCTGGCCACCAGTGCTGTCTTTTAGATATAAAAAGGTAGTCTTTGATAATTTAGTCCATAGCTTTTGACATCAGGAGTAATAGATGAGTGCTAGTTGCAGGTTTTTTAGATTCCAAGAGGATAAAAAAGGGAAAATAGAGGCTGTCTAAAAAATGAATGAGATCATGATAGTGATACAGGTGTTTGTTGCTGAATATTTAAGAGAAACCTAATCTAATAAAATATGTATGTAATTACTGCACACAACCTGATGTCATTAACAGTCTTTCCACTAAGGCTGTTCATCACTGACTATATATTACACTGCAATAAAAAATAAAATACAGCATAACTGTAGACTGAGTGCCAGATTGTTCAAAATTCACAACACAGCTTTTAGCCTTTGCAGTCTGATATGTGGGCCAGCACCTCAACATCACTCCCATCCAGCCAGATTTCTCCTCAGGCAGATGCCTCAAAAGAAACAGAGACATGATTTTAAGAATTTTTTGTGCTTTAACCCCAGTAGGCAGCTAAACAGCATGGAGCCAATTGCTCACTCCCCCATAGTGGGATGAAGAAGAGTTCAAAGGGTAAAAGTGAGGAGATTCATGGCTTGAAATACAGTCCAATAGGCAAAGCAGAAGCCAGACATTCAAGCAAAGCAAAACAAGGAATTTGTACACTATTTCCCATTGGGAGGCAGGTGTTCAGCCATCCCTAGGAAGGCAGGGCTCCATCATATGTAACTGTTACTTGGGAAGACAAAGACTATCTCTTAAAATGTTCCCCCTGCTCCTTTTTTCCCCCAGCTTTTATTGATGAGCCTGACGTATATGGTATGGGCTATCCCTTTGGTCCATTGGGGTCACCTCTCTTAGCTGTGTCCCCTCGCAGCCTACTCACTGGTAGGGCAGTGTGAGGATCAGAACAGGTCTGGCTGTGTGAGCACTGCTCAGCAGCAGCTAAGTTGTTGGTGCGCTGTTAAGACTCTTCATCACAAATCCAAAAAATAGCACCATAAAAGCTGCTATGAAGAAAATTAACCTGGGCAAAATATATACAGCAGTTAAACCAGTCTTGCTTATATCATCACTGCTGCATCTGAATTGAATCCTACACTCTTTGCGGCATATTTAAGCCACATTCCTATCAATTTACCCCTACTGGACATACATGATGAACTTACTAGGCATCTAGAGCTATTTCCCATGCTCAGTTCAACAGGGTGCTTTTGCTTATATGTACTGTTTTAGTGTTCTTTTCTCTCCCTGGCATAGCAATGTCACTGCACTGAACTGCTTTGTCTACCTGTTGGGAAAAAGTTATATAGCACTGCCACCCAGGGGAAAGGAGACAGGCAAACATTGGTCAATGCTTGCATTTGACCATAGGAAAGCCTAGCAGCAAAATGTACATTCTTCTCATGAGAGTTGTCAGGGGAATGCCAGAGTGACAGGCCCTTTGAAGGATTTAGGATCTCCCTAAAAATACAGCTCTACCTATTGAAAAAGACAGGTATAATAAATTTTGGATAAAAGTATTACTTTGGTAAATGGTGTTGAAGTGATGTTTGCCTGTCACAATGTTTTTTGAACTGTAGCTAATTTTTTTTGAGAATTATTGTATTTCATGGTTGTTTGGTTTTTTTTTGGTGTGGTTTTTTGTTTGGTTGGTTGGTTTGGTTGGTTGTTTTTTTTAAGAATTAAAATTCTTAATTGTTTCCCACAAACAATTGAAAACCTTAAGGTGCTCTTACCTTGCTCCCTCTTATTATTTTATTTAAATGTTTCTGACATAACTGCTTCTACTTTAAGCCCTCAAAGAATCTGTTCAAAATAGCCAAAATACAATTATGTGTACAGATAAAAATCTACATTAGGAATATCTGGGAAAAATAAAACAAAAGAAAACCAAAAAAAAAACCCAAATCAAAAAATATTTTCAAGCATACAAGTCTTCCAGCACTTTTTCTGTCCCTCATAATTAATTAGACAAACTTTTAAGTGCTGTCAGTTTGTGATCAGGGTTGGCACACTTCCACAACCCTTTCTCCAGAAATACATGATATTGGCCTACTTCTTGCTTATAAAACTGGTGCCAATTCACGTTAATAGGGACCTGACTTTCCCCAGGAATATTATGAAAGGAAATACATTATTGTCTATATTGGACAGCAAGTGGGCTAGCTTCAATACCTGGGCTTACTTGCAGCATGGCCTGGCTCCTGTTCTGTGGAGCTTGTCACTACTTTCCCTTTGACCATTTTTCTAGACTATTCAATGGAACTAGTTCCTGGACTGAACTTTTCATATTTCAGTGGTGTCTATGAGATTTCCATTGTACACCCTGTCAACAAGAAGTTCAAGATCTTCAACAACTGCATCTGGGCGTGTGCCAGCGACTCATGGTTAAGAAGAAACATGTCACAGGGCAACATCTGACAGCCTGACCAATGAACCGGATCAACAAAGTAACATTTTGGATGTGGGGCAAGCAATGGGTATTTTTCACCTGAATTTAAGCATAGCATTGGACACTGTTCCCCATAGCCTCCTTCTACTAAAAATGGTGGATGATCTGCAAGATGGGAGCTAGCAGAAGTCATTTCAGGGCCACTCTCCATCATCTTTGCGAGGTCCTGGAGAACAGGCGAGGTGCCTGAGGACTGGAGAAAGGCCAGTGTCATCCAGGTCTTCAAAAAGGGCAAGAAGAATGACCTGGGAAATTACAGACTGGTCAGCCTCACCTCCATCCCTGGAAAGGTAATGGAACACGTCATCCTGACTGTCATCTCAGAGCATATGGAGGAAAAGAAAGCTATCAGGAGAAGTCAACATAGATTTCCCAAGGGGAAGTCATGACAGACTAACCTGGTAGCTGGTTGGACAGATGAGAAGAGGGCAGTGGATATTGTCTACCTTGACTTCAGCAAGGTTTTTGACACTGTCTCCCATAACATCCTCATAGATAAGCTTAGGAAATATGGGTTAGATGAACGGACAGTTAAGTGGATTGAAAACTGGCCAAAAGATAGGACCCAGAGGGTTGTGATTAGGGGCACAGACTACAGCTGGAAGTCTAAAACAAATGGTGTTCCCCGGGGGTTAGTACTGGGTCCAGTCCTCTTCATATATTCATCAATGACCTGGATGAAGGGATGGAATGTACCCTCAGCAAGTTTGCTGATGACACAAAACTAGGAGGGGTTTCTGACACCCCAGAAGGCTGTGACACTATCCAGTGAGACCTGGACAGGCTTGAGACATGAGCCAAGAAAAAAAAACTAATGAAATTTAACAAGGGGAAGTGTAGGGTGCTGCACCTGGGGAGAAATAACCCCCTACAAGTTGGGGACTGACCTGTTGGAGAGCAGTTCTGAGGAGAAAGACCTGGGAGTTCTTGTGGACAACAGGATGACCATGAGCCAGCAATGTGCCTTTGTGGCCAAGAAGGCCAATGGCATCCTAGGGTGCATCAAGAAGAGTGTGGCCAGCAGGTTGAGGGAGGTCATGTGGAGTACTGTGTCCAGTTCTGGGCTCCCTGGTTCAAGAAGGATAGGGAACTGCTGGAGAGGGTACAGCAAAGGGCCACAAAGATGATTAAGGGCCTGGAGCATCTCTTCTATGAGGAAAGACTGAGGGACTTGGGTCCCAGGGACAGGACAGGAGGAAATGGGCAAAAACTTGAGTATGAGAAGTTACACCTAAACATGAGGAGGAACTTCTTTACTTTGAGAGTGGTAGAACACTGAAAGAGGCTGCCCAGGGAGGTGGTGTAGTCTCCTTCTCTGGAGATATTCCAAACCCGCCTGGACCAATTCCTGTGCAACGTGCTCTAGATAGACCCACTCCATTGGTGGGGTTGTATTAGATGATCTTCAGAGGTCCCTTCCAACCCCATATGATTCTATGGATAGCATATTGGATAATGGGCTGTAATCAAAGCATGGTGATCACTGGTTTTTACTCAGCTGACAGCCTATCAGAGATAAGGTCATCCAGCGATTGATACTAGACCCAACACTTCAACATCTTCATAAGCTCTTTGGAGGATGGGATTGAAAGCATCCTCACCAAGTTTGCTGATTAAAATAAATTGGGTGGTGAATCATACATCTCAGAGGGAGACACATCTTACAGAGAGACCTTACCATCCTGAAAGCGTGGGCTAGCAGGAATAGCATGAAGTTTAACAAAACCAGCTTTTTTAATGTTCGGACTAGATGATCTTAAAGGTCCCTTCCAGCTTAGATGATTCTATTATTCTGAAAATAAGTGCAAACTCATGCACCTGGGATAGCAATCTGAGAACCAAGTACAGGCTAGAATCTGTGCAACTGGGGAGCAGCCTTGCTGAAAGGGACCTGGGGGACCTGATGGACAGTAAGCTGAACAGGAGTCAGCAATGTGCTGCAGCAGCAACAAAGGTGAATTAGATCCTGGGCTATATCTACAGGGCAATTCCTAGCAGAGACATCATCATCCCACCCGGTGCTTGTCAGGCCACACCTGGAATACTGTGTTCAGTTTTGGTCTCTCCAGTTCAAAAAGACACTGAGATGGTAGGGTCAAAAAGTAGGGCCACAAAGATGATTAAAGGGCTGGAGAACCTGCCCTAAGAGGAAAGACTGAAGGAGTTAAGTCTGTTAAACCTGTAGAAGAGAAGGCTCAGGTGGACCTCATCACAGTTTTCCAGTACTTAGAGTGTGGCTACAGAGAAGACAGAGGTTCTCTCCTCCCAAGGAGCCATAGGACGAGGGTAAGAGGGTAAAACACTGGGGAGGTTTTACCTTGAGACAAAAAAAAATATTTCACAGTAAGATCATTCACTGGAACAACTTCCCCAAGAACATGATGGAGTCTCTATCACTGGTGGTTTTCAGGATACTGCTGGACAGGGTGCTAGATAATCTCGTCCAGGCTCATTTTCTCACAAAAGGATGGATTTCAGGCTGATTCTAACATAAACTGGCTTATGATGCAGTGATTCTATGGTATGGAGAAGCATTATGCCTTGCCTTGAAAAGCAAGTAAGCATGCTTCAGAAGAGAAGATGGTAAGGCTTCAGGATATAAAAAGGGAAAAACTAGAGGCATGACTAGTTTTTGAGGCAAAGGAAAAAACTAGTGACTTTTTTGTCACTTAAAAATGTGACAAAGGGGCAAAGTTTGCACTTCAAAAAGAGACTGTGAGATAACTGGGGGACAGAGAGGAGAAAGCAAATTACCTGTCCATGAGGATGATAAGGAGGAACATCCCAGATATTGAAGACAATCAAGCTCAGAGTGCCCCAAACTACAAGAGAAACAAAACCAAACCCACACAAAACAGAACCAAAAAAGCAAAACCCAGAAGACCATGTTGACAAAAACCCAGACTGAAAATAAAGAAGTCATAGAGGACAGATGGAGAGTTGATTGTTAGTTTGTTAACTTATCATAAGCAATCCCATTAAGCTTCCTCTACACACAACCAAAGGAAACAAAATTTTTATTTTTAAATCTTAGTAAAACTTATTTATAAGGTACTTCAGAACTCTGTGTGTCTAGTGGTCCTTTCTAAGGTACATACACGCAAAGACTCATAGACTGAACTAGATCATGGCTGCTGGGCTTTCCAGATTGCCCGTTATGTCAGTTCTGCTTCAGATATGGCCCAAAGCAATAGCACAGTGGAAAAGATTGTGAAGCAAGAACAGAGTCCTGTGGGTGGATTTGAATTGTAATGTTCCATATGGGCTTGTTCAGAGGAAAATTACATTTTGCAATTTGACAGATACTACATTCTTTGTAAATAAAATACCAAACGGGTTAGAACAGATATGTCTAACAATATGTAAGACATGTACTAACCCAATATTTAGGGGGGGATGGGAAAAAAGCAAATAATAAATAAGTCAAAAGTTCTATGGGAAAGGAGAAGAAGCTCGAGATGTGTTATCAAAGACATTATCTCCTTATAACCACTAAAAGTTTCTTCAAAAACCTCTCATGTGACAACTGAGATAAAATATGTATCCATATATTCTGTTTGACTCTGAAAAATGAGAGGTTATCTTGGTTTGGTCAGAAATAAAAATTATAAGCCAAGTTGCATTATCATGACTTAGAATCTGGAAAACAGTAAATAAACAGCTATGAAATATCATCTATTCCATATTAACCTCTAGAGTGAGTAATTTATGTTTCTGATTTCTATGTTCCAGTGCCTGTGTATGTGAATAATACTCCTTTTACCAATACTGAATTGCTTTCCTTTTTAATTTCATTAAGTATTGCTTTATAATTTTTCTATGCCATTAAATATATATATGAACTATAATTAATAATTTTGGACCTATATTTCCTCCCGTTTATTTTCACATAAAGTAAAATTCAATATAGTTTAAATCTATGATTCTAATTATTAACATTCTCTTTGAACCCTCTGTAATTTTGGGTTTTTGCTTATTCTCACATAGAGCAACTGGTATTAACCAGAAACTAAGAGACCATGGTGAACATCCAATATGAAAAAACTAATGGAAAATTATAATCGCTATTCTTTAATCATCAATATGTTTGATTTCCTATTTAAACTACACAGTTGGCAGAAATAATTATGAAAATGGTTACAGTGATAACAACTTTTAAAAGAGTATTAATAAATGTAAGAATAATCACAGTATTCTTCAGTGAAGAAAGTGATATTGTGGATTAGCATTTTACTCTACAGAAAATTAATCATTTTTACTCTTTCTCATATTTCAGTTAGATTCTCATCTCTATTTTTTGCCTTTTACTATATGATTTAGCTTTAAGGGGTCTTTTTCCTGAGATACTCTATCAATAGTCTTTTGAAAAACTTATGCCAATCATTTCTCTTTTATCTATCTTATTGTGAACTGGATATAAAAGACAAGTTCAAAAAATTCTAAAATAGCAAACTATGATGTCCTTTTGACATACTACTGGTGCATATGTGAAGATAATCCTGCTGGTTTAGTAGTTTGTAATTTCAACCATTTTCTAATTCACACATAAACCCTGGTGATCTCCTATTCCTTGGCTGATAGGACATAACTTTTTATTGTGCTTTGTCTTTTAATGGTCTGGTGTAATAATGGTGTTCAGAGAAGAGGGTAAATCTTTGCTAATATCTCACTTCAAAAGTTTTCAGAATTATATGATGCTCAGAAGAGAATGATGAAAATGGTAGTTTAGGTGGAGGCTACTTTGACACATTTAAGCTTCGTAATAATTCTGGTCCATGAGGTTCTGTAAAAAAACTCATGTAAGACCTAGTCTCTTCAGACTTGTGTTGACCTTTCGGATTTGTCATACAAGCTGAGTTCATCAGGCTGATTCATTTACCAAATGAAATTTGGCACTCAGAAGTGCTGTATTATGGTATCAGAAGTAGCAGTTCTGGGCATAAGTTGATGAAGCTGCATGAAAGTTTTCTGAGCTGAAAGTGGGATCTAATAACTAGGTCTATTTCAGGAAATCAAAGAGTGCCACAGTACTTTCCTGGGCACAAAGACTCAGTAAATTCTACTGTTAAATTATTTCACAGGCAACTCATCCTGTTCCAAAGATGATCTGAGCACAATTGAGGAGTGAGTATGGGCAAAAGTCTTTTTGGAGGTGACTTCTCTCTCTGTTATTCAGCCTCTGGGCCAGGGAAGAGCCATAGGCACGCTGAATTGAGTAGTCTAGATGGAAATGCAGGTTTTCATTCAGAGATAAATAGATGCCTCCCTAAGAAAATTCACCTCTTTCTTAGGTAGATGCATAGGACTGCTTCATCCAACCTATTTCAAAAGCAGTCTAATAGCTGCACTGAACAGCTCATAGAATAAACAATAAGTTTCCAAAAGAAAAAGGGTTAATCAGCTACCATGATAATAAAATGTTGTCTGCTCATGAAAAATATTATGAAGAAAAAGTAAAAACATCAGAAGTGACAAGAATTCATAGGGATTTTTATCCTCAGAAATGCAAAGTTTCTAAGATCCTCCTTTAAGAAAAAATCACAGAATCACAGAATGGTTGAAGATGGGGTGGACCTCTGGAGATCATCTGGTCCAACGCTGCTGCACCAGTTCTGTAGCTTAGATCTTGCTTTCCCAGGACCATGTCCAGACTCCAAAGATGGAGACTCTTCAACCTCTCTGGGCAACTTGTATCAGTGCTTGGTCACTGTTACAGTGAAAAAGTGTTTGATCTTGTGTTTGAGTTTGTACCCATTACCTATTTATAAATAGTGAATAGAGCACTATGATCATAATTTGTCTATGTGTTCTCTTCATTGAGAAGGTATTCAGACATGGAGTTTGCTGTAGAGTAACAAGAGTCATGCTGTTAAGAGTGTGGTTATCTCTCTTTCCCAGAAACTCAGAAATTAAACTAGTATATATAATTTGGGCCTTCTATTGAGATTTTTTTACAAAGCCACTGAATTGGGACAGGATTTCTGTAAACTGGAAGCTGGTCAAAGAGCTGACAGCAAATAGTAGCTAAATTGTCAGCTATCTATTAATAATTCTACCTTTATTGAAATAGCTTAAGAATGGCTGCAGCAGAGAGTTTGGGAACTCTACTAATGTTTCTTTCCAGTTTCTCCATTGCTCATTTGTTTTTTGTCAGTTCCAAGTTGCTGTCATGAAAGTTTATGATGAGGAGAAAGAAGTTAATTGATACCAAACCCAATGAATTAAAAGAAGAATTTCTTTCCATTGACGGATTTCTGTGATCACTATCCTGTTTGTAACACAGATAAGCAAATATTAACATATTGTTTTGGGATTATAAATCTCATGATCTGAAGATATTATCTAGTCTAGATTTTATAGATGAGAAATGCTGATACACTATTTAGCTATGTAGTACAGAGAACATAGAGTTTAATGAACCTACTACACATATAATTTTAAATCCAAATATTTATCTTTCATTTTTCTTCCCCTGCAGAATCACAGTAAAAACTTAGAATCATGTATATTTTTATTGTGGGAAAAATTTGGTAGTTTTTATGTCATCTGACCCAGATCAGCCAAGTATAAATAAGATTTTTCTTTTCTTATATAATCTGAAAAATTAGAAAGATATAATTAAAATTCTATCAGCATCTGCTTTAAGAAACTGTATTCCCACCTTTAAACATACTATACAGAGAACACATTTTCCTAGTGTTTTTTTTTTTTTAAATTAATTTTTAATGTTATTAAAATAACTGTGAATAAGTTTGTAATTCTTTTTTATAGTGAAAAGTTAATGGCAGTGTTATGTGTTGTCCAATTAACCACCAAGTGGAGCTCTAACCTAGGAAAAGAATCGATGATTTTATAACCAGTACAGATGCCAACAGCAGTTTTTCATAAAACAAGGTAAATTAGAAGAAAAAAAAACCACAAAAAACCCACCTTTGCCAATTACACCTGCTTTACATCTTCATAATCTTTTTTTGTCTGTAACTCACAGTTATAGTCAAGTGCTGTAAAAATAAAGCTCATTGCAGGCAAAGCAGAACATAATTCAAATTAACATTGAATTATACTGCAATAGACTGAAGTTTTTACTTCAAAGCAATTATAGTTAATGAAAATGATAATTCCTCAAGTACTCTGTGTTCATGGATTCAAGTTACAGATAGAAGAAACTGACTTATAAATTGTAAAATGATTAAAAGTGAGTAAATCGTTAATAGTACACATTTCATTGCCCTGATGAGATTGAGAGACTTCTACTAACATTTGAAATTTGAATTAACTATTTTAGAGGACCATCTAATGTTAAAATAAACTATGTCAAATTCTAATGATTGACATTCATCAAAAAAATTGTTATGGGTTGATTAGTTGGTTCATTGTCTTTATAATATATTATTGCAATTATTTAAAATGATATTTGGAACTAAATTACTGATTGAATGTATGCAATACAGTGCTTTGCAATGGAATTACTGTTGGTTTATGATTTTGCTTGCTTGTTCATTTTGTTTTTCGGGAAAAGTTCTGCTTACTTACCTGATTGTTTTTTTCTTATTCCATGGGCAAACTATATTTTGTTACAGTTATTCTATACACATGTGAGGATCGGGCTTGGGAGAGTTTCCAACTTCCCAGGTCAATTTTTACACCTCAGTCAACTTCTGATAGCATGTATGGATATTCACTTCCATCTCTTCCTCTTCTCTTCTGCTTACTCTCTCCGAAGGCAATCCTGAGGTCATGCCTTGTAGAAAGCCATGGTACTATAGTTGTCGTAGTATGGGCAGATGAGAGACTGTGATTGAGGATATGGAACAAAACAAAACTACTTTGCTGAGTGTTTGCATACTGCACAGGTACATATGGACATACCTGTGTCAACTGAGAGGCCCAGCTGCATCTGCTGTCTCTGTGTGAAGCAGCTGGCGCTAAGAGGATCTCAGGGCCAGCTGCTGTGTAGATTGAGTGTCTAAGGGCAGTTATTGGAAGGATCTAGAGTACATGTGTGTTTATTCATGTCTGAATACCTGCAGCAGGAATGGGGCTGTGGACCTCAAATGCTCATATAGCAGGTGCCAGCAATGGGACAAACCAAGCATCCAGGGCCAGTTAGTGCATACAAACAGACATTCTTACAATATTCTGTGCAGTTCATTTTATATTCTGAACCAATTATGCTTACAATAAATAGGAACGAAGATGTTTAAATTAGTTTAACTTAATTTATTTCAGTGGCTTCATACATTTGATCTATTAATCTTAGTTTATATACATATTTTAACAGATTCCTCCCAAGTAAATGCAAGTATTAATATTCACCATGACACCATGATCTGTTAAATTTCAATGACAACAAATTATTTTATTAGGAATCATCTAACTAAAACACCCCTCTCTCTATAGTCTGAATATCAGCCTGGGAAAGGTCTGCATATTCTAATACCTATTGAACAGAGAAATTACATTTTAGCACTGATTTTAAAAGTAGTGCAGAGGTGTGATTTTCTTTAAAACTTCTATCTAAGTTGAACTTATAGAACTGACAACTAAATAGCTACATTTCTGCTTCTGTTCACTCTGAGGTAGAAAAAACCCCGAACATCCACGGATTAGTTCACAGCTTTGAAAACTGACAGTAAATAGTTGGTATGACATACAGATTAAAAATGAATCCAAGCAGTTTTAATAATGAAAGCTTTGCCTAAGACCATACCTTATTCTAAGAAGATAGTATCTTCTAAAACATTTTAAAGATTATGGTAATAAACTTTACTTAATTGTATCTTTTCTTGGACTAGTACTCTATAACAACCTTCCTTAGGTCCTTATGTTTCTAGACTGACAATCATGACACTATAGCAGGTAACCTAAAATCTTAGTAAGAACCTGGTTCCTGAGGCCTCACTATGAAGAAGTCTGGAGACCGACCACCTGTGGAGCTTGTAGTTTTCTGTGGTAGATAGCCTGGGACTCATGACATAGATTGCTGCCTTGAATCTGTGTGTTGCAGAAGCACTGGGATGCCCAACAGCATGTTGCATCCAGTCAGAGGTTTTATGAACACTACTTTCAGTTTCCTAATGATTTATGGGAAAACATTTCAAGCAATATGTGAAACTATGTTTTTTATTACAATTCTATTCCGTCCTTTTCCCCCAAATAGCGGTTGTTGGCAAGTTTTCACATTCTCTCTGTTCTTCTTCAGGCTATTATTTCCAATCACTTTTTGGTATCCCAATCAGATTCACTTTTTTAGTCACAGATGGACTCATATTTACTCATACATGTTATAGCTAAAGGGCTTTTAACTGATGCCATTCAAACAGGGACAATTTCAATGGTACAAAGTCCTTGCGCTTCTCTGTTGTTTTGACCCTGAATGAGACAATGACTGAACCCTGTTTTGAAGTTCTGATACAGATTCCAGGTAGATGTAAAAGTAGGAGAGGACATGCAAACACAATTCAAGAAAGGGAGGAAACATCTGAAGGGCCTTCTGGAACAACTGGGTTCAGCTGGAAAAATTAGACTATACTGTAATATTATAGGCCAGATTTTTCCATGCATCATCACATCAAGTGATACTTCCTAACATCTATGCAATTATACATTTTTCAGTGTAAAGAAGACTATCAGCACAAGTTCTAAATGGTTCAGTAGAAATACTGAAGTAATTTCATCCTGTAACTATGTGAAAATGATTTTGCTGTGTATTGACAACAACATTCATGAATTTTCTGTGGGTTATAAAAGAATAGATAAAGTTATGTGGGACACAATTTCTCACATACTTGCATCCTTGCAATAATATTGAGTTTCCAAGTGATTTCAAATTCATATCCTCTGTAAGTGCAGCATCTTAATGGTTCCATAGCTGTTACTTCTTCTGCAGAATATTACTCCCATTATCTCCCAAAAGCTCTTTTCAATTGAATTTGTTTGTTGCTGATGTAAATGAACGGAATACACAGTGGAAATTAACTTAGGGGAAAAAGTACTGATTAAAAAATAAGCAAAATTAGTTAATTTAATTTTAAAAATTAAATATTAAGTTTTATATATATATATATATATATATATATATATAAAAAAGCAGGAATTACTTTTAAGCAAAGACGATTCTCAAATAATTGGTGGTATTGTAATACAGAGCAGATAACCTTAGAGTTAAGTTTGTTTCTTTTCACTCTGTGTCCCATTATGGATCTTTGTTTTTATTATCCAAACTTAAAAACAGTGTTATTTTCCTTATACCAGTTTACCTTACAAGTTTTTACTCTGTTGTCTTTTAATTTGTTTCTACCAACCAGTGATTCCCCTACTCATACTTTTTCCACTTGAAAATGCAAGATTTGCTCAAAGCTTTCCGGAATATGTTAAGGGCTGCAACAGCTATGATAACTGAATAAGAGAATAGAAAGTGGAAAATATTACTTTAATTGTTCAGTGTAACAGTGAAAATGGTATGTTATTCAGATTTCAGAAGTCATGCAATATTCACATCTGCCATTACTGTCTCAGTTCTTAATCAAATCTTCAAGTTTTTGTTATCTTGGAAAAGTTTTAAGTAGAATATCAATTTGGTTTAGTGTTGTTCATTTTAGTGTGCTAGGAGGCTTTGTTCAATACTCCAGTATTAAGTACTGTAAAATGTGTTATGAGACCAGTCTGTCTAATCACTTAAACTATACATTAAAATATTGTATATTATTCCTAACTATTGTAGTAGATATGCCTGGAGCAAGGACATACTTTATAAACTCACTCTGTTGTAGAAATACTATGAAAGACATTTTATCTGACTATATGGGCCCTTGAGAGCAGATTCACCACTTGTCCAGTCAGCAAGCTTGCAGATGAAGGTTATTTGTAAAACATGGGATTCTGTATGCCTTAGAGTTTTACCACATTCAGAAATCGTGTCCACCTTATGTATGTACTTTTTTTAACATTGAAATTAAATTAATTCCATAGCTATTCCAAATACAGAGCTAAAATAACAAAAAAAAAAAGCATTATGGAAATATACTTCCAAATGCAAACATACTGGTTTTAAATCATAACTCATTAGAAATGTAATCAATGCCTTGTTTACTATAAATTCTTTAGGTTCTGAATGATGGCTTATCACATATGTACTACCTAAATAAGGAGTGGCTGAGTAGTGTTTATTTGCTCACTTAATATTTCGTTAAGGTATTTACTAGCTGTAGTGCACCCAGATAATTAAAAGGAGCTTTTTCATTTACTTCAGTAAGCTTTGAAACAAGGCTTTTGTTCTACTATTTGTATAGATAATAGATAATTTAGGATACTATATATTATGACTACCAGATAATTTTGTATTCATGAAACAATAAGGTGACTCATATTTTCCTTGTCTTAAAAGTAATAGATATGGGCTCATAGGTTAAAATTTTCTTTCATAGTACCAGAAAAGCATCTGTGAAACTACCTTCAGAAAACCCTTGGATTGTAGAATTATTCAAAATTATGCACACTAAGAAAAAGGAAAGGAAATCTAGCCAGATGTTCACAGCTCACTTATCTATTTTGAGTAAGTAAAACAATTTTTCCTTTCCTCAAAAAACCTATACCTCAAAAGTAAATATATTTCATCACTATTTTCAAAAATTATTATTTTCAAAAAAAATCTCAGTATTTCCAAAAATTTCTGGTCATTAAAGGCTTTGATTGTTCTAATAATAATATACAGCTAAGTTCTAATTTAATGAGGATTCAACGCAAACTACAGTGTAAAATTTGAGCAAATGAAAGATTGAGCCAATCCAGTGACATATATCCTAGTTCAAGTGTTAAAAGTTTGAGTTTAACTGTTACTTTTTTCTAAAAAGAAAGAAAGGGGAAAAAAAAAGAAAGAAAGAAAAAAGAAAGAAGGAAAAAAAACCAAAGAAAAATAAAGAAAAAAGAAAGGAATAAAGGAAGAAAAAAAATTTCAACACTCACTGCTTTTTTTTTTTTTCATTTACCTTTTCTTTTCCAGTTTGCATACAGACTTTTTAGATGGCTCACATTTCCACTTTGGATATTCAAACCAGTTTCATTATTTATATAATCTCTTGTATTACACACCTCTTGGAACAGACACCATTTTGTTTTAGGTCACAAAGGCATAATGATTTCTGCTGACATGTGTTGGATGATGTGTTTCTCAGTCCTTTGTAGTGATCCTTTATTTGATACCTCTGATCAGAGTTGTCTTTGACTAGATAAGACATATGTCTGAAATGCACTGAAGAGCACCAAGCTGTTGTCACATCAGCGAAAGGCAGGAATATCATAAAGGAAAACATATTCTTATGCCTTTTTTCTTCCATTGTTGTTCTATTTTTTGAACTAATATTTGCCCTTTCCATAACCGAATTTATAGAGAGTTTTCAATTTATTCACAACTAGGAAATGGTTTGCACATGATGAAGCAGTTTTCAAGCAGACGCCAGTTCCTTTAAGTCTTTGTAGCCTTCTGAATCCTTCAGTTGCAGATAGGGGAATACTTTACTACTTATCAGCCTGCTAGTGTCATCACTACCAGTGGGCAGTAACACTGTGAGAGGATTTTAAATTGAAAGGATTTTAAATTGAGAGGATTTTAAATTGAAAGATGGGGGATTCAGATTAGACACTAGAAAGAAATTCTTTACTGTGAGGGTGGTGAGACACTGGAACCAGCTGACCACGGAAGCTATGGATGCCCCATCCCTGGAAGTGCTCAAGGCCAGGCTGGATGGGGCTTTGAGCAACCTGGTCTAGTAGGAGGTGTGTCCATCCATGGCAGGGGAGTTGGAACTCAATGATCTGTAAGGTCTTTTCCAACTCTAACCACTCAATGATTCCATAATTCTGTGATTAAATGTACATCAAAGATATGAAGACATAGATATTTCTTATAGCAACAGCAGTAATACTCTTAATATTTAAAGTCATATCTCTCCTTCAGTAACTTCTGAGTGCGGATGAAAAGAAGTTGTAGCAGAATGACTTAACATGTGGGGAGGAGTTTTTGAAAACTCTAATTAGGAACAGGGTTAGTGGATAGAATAAGGCTATGAACAAAAGGTAAGTTACATCATTCATGTTAAGAACTGAATAAATTATAGAACAAAGTAATAACAATATTTTTCTGGCCTCTTTTTTTTTTTTAAATATTTTGATGAAGGCTGGACATCCTTTTATGAAAGGCAAATGGATGTAGATATGCAAGAGTTAAAGAGTATTCCATGGCAGGAAGCCCAATCTTCCTTGTTAACAAGAAGAAGAACATAGAATAATCTGTTCATCAACTTCATTATGTAAACTTCATGTCACTGATTCTCCTATTAGAAAGTTTTTTTTTTTGATTTGGCAATATAATCATATTTTCAGGCAACATTTTTAAGTAGACTATTTTCCCATCTCCCCCCTGCTGTTATACCAAAAACAGAGAGCAAAAATAGTCCCTCACAACAATTTCATTTCAAAACTTCCTCTATTCTGTCACAACAGATACGAATTCTGTAACATCCTGTCAATTACTGGTTGCTTTTTAGAATCTATATCTACAGTGACAAAATTATCTCCACAATAAGGCAGAATAACTAGTTCCCACAGTGCTCAGATCAGTCCTTTCTAGAGCTAATTGTCCACACTATGCACCATTTGGTTTTTGATTCTATGATATACCTCCATAGTCCTAACAGTTTGCATTGTAGTTTTTTGATTTTTTAAATCTAAAGTATATGAAAAAAAGCAGGAGTGTTGAAGTGGTGATTTTATAGCATGAAACTTGTTCCAGGTATCCAATGAGATGGATACTTAGAGTTGTGACCTCTGAGTGCATTCAAGTGCAATAACATCTGAGTTAATGTTGAACTGTGTAAGACAATAAGAGCCCAGGTGGTGGCATTCTCTTCTATTGTCTTTTGAGAGTTGTCTCTGGAATAGACAGGGGAATCGTCGCCCATGTTCAGGTAACCTGTTGCTTGATTCCAAAATACAACTTTGTACTGAGCTGGCTTTTTTGTACTTTGTGTATTATGAATGTTCATGGATGCAGAATTCAGGATCGAATCAGGAAACTGAGCTACTACAAACAAATCATATTATCATGGAAAGATGTTATAAACTCCGTAAATTTGCAAATGTATTTTATTTACCAATAGGTATTCTTCTAGTCATTATATCTCATATTTCTTTGTTTTGAAGTGTAGTTTGAAGTATCAGAATGTATAAGTAATGTCAGATCTGTTATATGTACAATAATCTCTTCTGAAGCACTCAAAAGTGACAGAAATGGATTTGAAATATACAGCAGTTTTTTAAGGGACTTAGAAGTGAGTTATATAAAAAGAAGGTATATATCTTTAAAATAAATATCAGACACACATGCATACACAGAGATTTTGAAACTCATTACATTGAAGAAAGGAGAAATCTAATAATGAAAGGCATACAATGAGCTGCTATTGCTGTTCTGCAAGCTTTCTCTTAAATGATATAACAACCATTATAAATTCTGTCTCTCTTTTGTCCTAGGTAACTGGTGACTATTGCTTTCATGTTTGTATTAAAAATTAAAGAAATAATAAAAAACCCCAAGTCCTTAGCAACTGAAAGCCTTGTTTTCGTTTTCATCTTTTACAACAGTAAGACCAACTGCCACGTCCTGCTTTGAAACATTAAAAGAGCTGAGTGCTGCAGAGTGCTCTAATTTGGAGAAAAAAAATAATAAAAATGTTACAATATTCTTCCAAATTTTTCAGATCTTTTCACTCTTGATAACCTTTTTTTCACATGATTCATATTATGTCCAAATTAGATGTA
Source organism: Scolopax mira (assembly GCA_004320125.1). NCBI lineage: Eukaryota > Metazoa > Chordata > Aves > Charadriiformes > Scolopacidae > Scolopax > Scolopax mira. The sequence goes on along the minus strand of BJBW01001623.1, from coordinate 428 downwards.
CAATCTTCATGAAAGATGACAAAGTAATGGCAATAAGATAGAAATTGACTAAACCACTCCTGAATTACAACATTTTTTCTCCTTTCTTCTTTCCTTTTTTTTTTTTTTTTTTTTTGGGGGGGTGTTTTCAAAGTGTTTATATGAGAATAGTTCTTTATATAACTTGTATCAAAGAAAACTAAACATTGTTTTGCTTTGTTTTCTAGAAAAATATTTCAAAAACCATTTATATTTGCATAGCTAGTGTGTTCACAACTGCAAGAATTGAGGTATGGTGTTTATTAATGAGGCTATATCAGATGCAAAACACGAGAGCCAACTTCCAAGGTTATCCAGAGACACGTGTGTCATGGTTTCAGCTGGAAATCACTGCAACCAAACCAACAGATGGCCCTTCCCCCCCCCCCCCCCCCCCCCCCCCCCCCCGC
>BJBW01001622.1:31104-46400 GCA_004320125.1 Scolopax mira | reverse complement strand
AGGCGCAGGGACGCCCAGGATGGGTACAACAGTGGGGAGGCAATGGCACAGGGTCTGGGACCCCAGGAGGGTGCAGAGCTCCCTGTATCATCCTGCCCATGGCCATCCCCAGGAGATCTGGTGGTCCCGGCTGTGGTGAGGGACCGAGGTGCAGACCATCTCCCTTGTGCCACGGGAAGCAGAGGAGAGCGGCTCCCCGGGGTCTGGCAGCCATTTGGCTGCAGAGCTCCACTTCCCGTCAGGAGGACTGGGACAAAGAATTAGGAACTCATCTTGGTGGCTGCCTGGGATACGGTGGGGAGTGAGTTAGGTGCCCCTCAAGGAGAGAACCTGCCCTGCCTGCCACAAACCCCCTGCCCTGAGGAGACCAGGGTCACATACACAATCTGGGAAAAGCCTGCCTCAATCTAAACTCTTGTCTGCAGAGCAATGTAAGCCCTTTTCCTGCCTCTGACAGATCCTGTGTCAGACAGCAAGCAGCACAGGCCAAGCACTAAGTGAAGGAGGCTCCAGCTGCAGCAGCCAACTCTCCACCTTGAGCAAACAGGAGAGCAGGCTCTGATGCTGGTTAGGACCATCTTCTCCCGCCTGGTAGGAACTGTCCCAAGCACTCATTTTGCAAATGATGCTGCCTTGGGCTAGGCAATTCAGTCCATCCTAGTTGCACCCTGCCTGTGAGAGAGGCTGTGGACCAGTGGCCCTGCTCTTCTGGAGATGGTCCCCAGGGGTGGTCACGTTGGCCCTCTGCTCACTGAGGCCCAGAGACACTGGTTCTTTCTTGTTCCCCAAGCACATCTGCTCCTGCCCGGCTTCCCACTGGCCATGCCAGGACCTGGTAGCATCCACCCTGCCCACTCTGTGCTCCAAGTTCAGGATGAGGAAGTCTGTAAGATACTGCTGGAGCAGTCAGGACAGGGGTAGATCATAAATCCCCTTGTTCTTCCCAAAAGAAACTTGGGCTCTAACTGACCTAATCCCACCCATGTAATCTCGCCATGCTATGCCCGCCTCTGCAGCACGGAGGCTGTAAGCAGTTTAGTGCCTCTCCTGGAAAAGAAGATGAGCCTCAGAGCTCTTCTGTTGGGTCAAGAAAACCAAAAAAAGGCTAAAGTACACATTAAAGTACTTGCTGGTGAGGAGTTTCCTACACCAACAGCTGCCAACACCAACTCCATCGCTGTTCTGCTCAGAGAACTCCTCCCAGGTGCCCTGCTGCCCCAGTACCTGCTGCCCTGTTGATGACCAGTGTGATTGTGGCTGCTGGGAAAACACTGGAGACCCATCTCTTTTGATACAGGGAAGGCTGGAAAACACTCCAGCACGGGATCTGCTTCTGATCAGTGCGATGCCTCCAAGTAAATTTCTGGCATTTACTCTGGGATCTTTGGCGGGAGATGGAAACCATGTGTATCCTGGATCCAAACCCATGAGCACCTTGCCAACATCCAGACTTCAGTCCAGAGTGTTTAGGACCAAACGTGGCTTTAGCAGAGGTTTTGCAAGCTGTTCAGCCCTCCCCACATGCTGATCCCACAAGTAGAGTCTTTTTTCATTGTCCCTGGCAAGTCCTTGCAGCACCACCTTCACAATAGCATCCCTCAGCCCAGGTGTTTTTATGGCATTTTATCCAGGGGGAAAGATTTCGTGGATGTCCGAAGTTTCGTGGGATATCAGAAGACATCCCAGGAAGACACTGTCAGTAACCATGGGGTCTACTAATTACTTTGAAGATATTGTAGGGAAGCATCTGCTCCTTGTGACCAACATCCCTGCAACAACTTCTCCACCTCTCTTCATTGGCAGGGAAGGGGGCTGTGTCCACCTCCTTGCTAACTTCAGCCCAGGTACTGAGCACAGACTCCTGGCAATACTTGATAAAGTGTTGTTCTTCCTACACCCATCCTGAACCCTTCCTGTATGAAACTGAGTCTGAAATGTGTCTTAAACCCACAGACTGGCATCAGGTATGAAGCTGAAAGAGCTGCTGGGGTGAGGAGAACCTTCCTGGCAGCAGCAGACTGAAGAACTTCAGCTTGTTTGGTTTCTCCAGAAGATTGCCCAGAGGAGCACATGGGAGCTGCAGGCACCAGTGTGGGGACAGGCTTGCATGACAGAGCACTCTCTAACCAGGTACTTGCAGCAAGACCTAATGGCTTGAAATTGGAGATACTTAAATTATGGCAGAGATGCTGCTCATACAGCAGGAGGGTCATTAACCTGCTTAGGACTGAGGTGAGTTCACCATCACTCCTCAGCTGATTGTCCCTCCCATGGGCACGTACCTGCTCAGCCACCAGTCTTGGGAGGCTGTGGGCCAGTTCTCCAGGCTTCACTGTGCCAGGCATCAGTCTGGGTGACTGTGGTAGTCCCACATGGCTTGGTGCCTTTTCCACCTAAAGGGATCCTTAGATCATTGTTGACCCTCTCTTGATTTGTTTTCTACCTTTAGGTTTCAGATTTTCCTGTTGTTGCTGCACACAGAAGTGTTAGAAACTGAGATTTTCACATTGTGACCTGGCTTCATGAGCTGGGACAGTGGGGGTTGTAACTGGTAACCTGAAATCCAGAACAGATGGGGATTTTTATGGGGGGTGTGGTGTGTGTGTTTTCTTCATGCCAGTGGTTCTTCATAGAAAAATCCATACAGACATTTTCACTGAGAAGTAACAGCATGAGAGATTAGGCAGTATAGAGTCAGGTTCTTGGACAGAAATACCATTTTCTGCTGGTGCAGTCCCCCAGGTCAGCACTTGTGCTCCAACGCTGTAATTAATATTGCATCCTCCTCTGAGGCTCCCCAGAGCAGAGCGATTTGGGACAGTCAGTGTTAAGGAGCATCCTAGCAAGGGCAGCTGAGGGATGCAAGAGCTGTGTGAGAGGACAAGAGGCTTCGCTGGGGAGGGGCTGCGACATCAACCTAATCTTTCCTGCCTCAGAGCAGTGACATGAGGAGAGGGGGGAGCAGAATCATCACCACTTTGCACCTTGTTCTTCATTTTTCCCCTTTTTCTCTTTGGTGCTGTGGGTTTCTGCTGGGGGTCTCAGCTGTTCTCAGTGGGGCAGGCTGGTGTCAGACTCATCTTCCTTCAATCCCTGCCATCTTCAAGCTGGCACTTAATTAAGCTGTCAGAGCCTTCCCTTTAACCAGAGCATGTCAGACCCGTGCCAGGGGCTCTCCTCAGGAGAACTGCACTTTCCTGGCAGCGTCGGGATGGAAAGGCACAGAATATCCCAATGCTCTGCCTGTTGCCCAGTCTGGGGCAGAGCCTCAGCCTCTCTGCCTTCCTGAACAGGGTGGGACTGATACTCTTCAGGACTCGCAGCCCAGGATGGCATCCAGCAGGTCCATGCAGAAAGCCCAGCTGAGGAAGGAGAGGGTCCCACAGGGCTCTCTCCTCCCTGGGGCAGGACGTGCCTGAGCTGGGGCTGGCAGTGGGAGCAAGACCTGCCTGGCCCTTCGTCTGTCCCCTGGGACAGGAGTCATCCCTTGCCAATATTGTCACTAGATTTGCTGGTGGCTCCTAACCCCACTGCAGACTTGCTGGAGACCCCATCTGCCCCACAGGTCTGCTGAGATGGCTGTAGCACAAGTGTTTTCTGTGGTTGCTGTGGTTCCTGCTGGGTGGCATCAGGCGTCTCGCATCCCGCCCCCGGTCTCAGGTTCCCTGCCTGTAAAGTGGGCAAAAATTCCTTCCTCTCTGTTTCCTGGGGCTGCTGCAGTTCTGTCTGCTGCAATACTCCCACTCCCACAAGGTGTCGAGGTGGGATGTGTCGTAACCGTTACCCGGGTCATTAATCTCTATGAGTTAAATTAAAAAAATACATTTCTTGATTTCTTGTCCCTTTTTTTCCTAGTTCTCTACCATGTACAAAACTATCTGAAATTTTGCCCAACTGTCTGAAGGTCACTGACAGCTTTTGGGTATTAGATCCTGCTCCTTGTGGTGTAGAGAATAAAGGCAGTGGGAGGCCTGCTCTTCTCCCGAGACTTCAGGCCTCCAGACACACAGGGATAATAAGGACTTGTTCTGAAATCTCTGAAGACATCTCAGTCCCAGGGACTTCTTTGAGCTTTGGATCCCACTCAAATGGCCTGGAGGAAGGTGGCACCAAGAGCTGGAAATGTTTTCTTTGGAGGGAAAACTTTACCTGGAGCTGCCAGAGGTTCCACTCACCACTGTGTTCCATCATCAAAAACGTGTGAAGGGCAAAAGGTGCCCAGGAGCTCCACACCAGGAGCTGTGCTCCCTCTCCTGGGGGGTGACCATTTCTGCCAGCCCACCTCAGCCCATGGGCACCCCCAGGCCTCCCTGCGGGTACTGCTTTGCCGTGGGGGGGATGGAGCCGAGGAGCACACAGGGAGCGTCTCACTAATCCCAGCTGGCAGCCAGCTCCCCCCAGCTGCACAAAGGGCCTTTTCATGCCCTGCATAAACAAGCGAGAGGCATGAAAGGTTGTTATCACAGAGCATCAGCACGAGCAGCAGCTCAGGCGGGGATTCCCAAAATAACCTCCTCCCAAAAGCACACAGACATGCACACCCCTTTTTCCCTGCCTCTGGGCTCTATGGGATAAAGGGTTTGGGTGCTTCCAGCTCCTTGGCTGAACCCTATAACCCAAGAGCTGGTTCGCCCCAGGGCCACCAATGCCTCCTGCCAGGAAGGGCAGAGCTGGAGGGGCACCAACACACTCATGTGCCTGCACACGTGTGTGTGGTCACAAGTGTTGGAAGTGGTGAAGGACACAAGCAGTTGTCAACTTCTGCAGCATCCTTGTGTTTGTAGGTCTGATGAAGAACACTCTGCGATGATTATTAGTAACTGGCGGTGTGCTTCCCTGACACTGGTGCTGCAAGGGCTAATTAACAGCTTGCTCTGTGCTCGGAAGGTGGAGCTCCGAGGTGCTCTTCCTCGGAGGAGGTTTCTTCATAGCTGCACCTGGATCCCTAGCTGCACCCCCACCTCATCTATCTTCTCCAAAGAAGAGCACGTTTCCATGAGGAAATATACCCAAGGGCCGCTACCGGAGGATGTGCTGATCCTCTTTGCTCTCTGACCCATAAAGCCAGGCCAGAGTTGCTGCAGAGTTAAATTGTAAGGGGAAAACCTTTGGAATAAAAGAGCTTGGAGGCTCTCAAGGAGGTCAGAGAAACAGAGAATCACAGAATGGTTAGGGACCTTGAAAATCATCTGGTCCAAGCTCCCCTGGGCAGGGACACCTCCCACCACACCAGGTTGCTCCAAGCCCCCTCCAACCTGCCCTTGAACCCCTCCAGGGATGGGGCAGCCACAGTTTCTCTGGCCAAACTGGGCCAGGCTCTCACCACCCTCGCACCAAAGAATTTCTTCCTAATATCTAACCTAAATCTACCCTCTTTTGGTTTAAAACTGTTACCTACCACTCCACTCCCTGATCAAGAGCCCATGATAAAAAGATCTGGGAAGAGCCTGGTGACCAAACCTGTCCTGACATTGAACCATGACACGTCTACAAGCCCTTGCCATTTATGCCAGTCCTCATTTATTTGTTTGGGCATTTGTGTTCTCTTACGTTGTTGTTTCAAGTTGATTCTGATAGACGCTGGGAACCTGGCCAGGAGACATTCCCTGGGGTTGCAAAAAGGACCTGACTCCCAAGACAGGGTTTTCCAAGGAACTGCTGGCCAGCAGTGATCGGGGCTCCTCATCACATCACCCTTGCAGGAGCCTCAAAGGTCTCCAGTGTCCAATGGGCAAGTGGAGATGCTGTTCCACCCAGCTGCATAATGGCTGGTTTTGGTGTTTAAAACAACTAAATGTTCTGGAAATATGCTTGGTTTATCTGAAAAAATAACTGAACCAATGTCAGATGCTTTAAATTTCTTTATTTTTTTTAAAATTTCCAGTTAAGCTCATGAAAACCTTGTAAAGTTCACATTTCCTCAATGTTTTCCAGAAGAAAACAAAAAGCCTTACTGTCCCCTCCCTGCCATCCTGTCTGCAATGTGTGGCTGGAGCAGGTATCTCCATCGCTCCCATCACTGCAGCAGGAAGCTGACAGGGCTGCAGGAAAGCTCATTTATCTCTTACAGAATAACCAGAAGAGGGTCCAGCACACGATGGGGTGATCAACAGCTCACAGGTGATTTTTTTTTGTGCAGATTAAGCTCTTTTCCTCATTGCAGTGGGGAGGGCTGTGAGGCCAGGTACAGACACAAACTGTATTTTGTATGTCTCCAGGACTGCTGAAGAGTCTCTAGTTTTAGCTTGGGAGGCAGTTCAGGCTGAGCTGTTGGCATCAGTGGGAAGGTGAGTGCAGGATTCACTGGAGAAATTTCTTCCACACACTCTTCTTCTGGCTTCTTGGTTTTGCAAGGGGAATGCTCCCTGCGGTGGGTACTGGGGGACCATACCAAAGGTGTCTGTGTTCATAACTCTGCCACTCACTTATTTGACCCAAATTCACTTAAAAGTGAATTTAACATCTAAATATTAATACTTTTCCCTAGATTTTGGAACCCAACCCATTGAGCAGAAATCACTATTTTTCCTGTGAATGACCTGAAAGGCGAAAACAGACAGTAGCAGTCCTCACAGAGCTACATAGAGCTACATTTTTTCCACAGCAATATGGTGCAACTTTTCTCCTGTACAAGTTCCCTTCGAATTCAGCTCAGCATGGCCCACGAATGATGTCACTCGCAGCGCAGCCACCCTGGTAGCAAGGTAAAGCACTCATTCAGCATCGTCCCCTCACCGCGCACAGGGGTGGAGGGCCAGAGGTGAAAACCATGGCTGCAGGGGGAATCCGAGCAGAGCAGCCGGTTGAAATGTCTTTTATTTGTAAATGAATGCCCTCCCTCAGGCTTGGCTCTCATGCGCTGGGTTATTTCTTTTCCAAGAGGTTCCTGCTATTTACCCAACTTTCCAGCTGGGCTTCTCCGAAGCACAAAGAGGCAGGACCTGCCTGAGTTTGTACAGTGAGTCAACAGCTCGGCAGGGGATTAGAGCCCACAATCCTGCTGGCATCGCTGCCTTGGCTCCAACCACTGGACCATGCAGCCCCATTTTGTTCCTGGTACTCTCTCCTGGTATGTGGCTTGTCAGGAAAAAAAAAGCCCCAGTGTGGCTAAGAAAGGGGGCACTTTATAAAGCAGTAGAAAATAGTCTGCTTCGTCCCAGCGCTTCGTCCCAGTCCCGCTGGCGAAGGGATCAGGCTCCCCGTGTGAGTGGGAACGGCAGGTTTCCCGAAGGCTCGTGGAGGGGAAGTTGATGAGCAGCACCAGGAGGGAGGCATAGGGCCTGGGCACCCACCGCTGCCAGCCGGGCCACTATGTGCTGATACAGGGTGAGGAGCCATGCCGGGCAGCCCTGGGTTGCAGAGGACAAGCAGAGGCAGCCAGGTTCCACCTTCCCAGGCATTCCCCTCCCTGCTGGAGACCTGCCTTTCCTGCAGTCCTGCACAGATCTGCACCCTTCTGGCTTCAGAGAACCAATACAGGAACTAATGGCAGATGTGCCACCAGATAACAGGGCAAAGGGAAGCCCCACAGGGAAGTCCAGGGGCACAACACACTGCTCGGAGCCTCTACGTGACACAGCGAATGCTAGTGGGCATTGGGTACCGAGTCAGGACGAGCCACAGGCTGTGGGAAGGAGGAAACCAAACCCAGCACTGACCTGGGCCTGACACATCCCCTCTGTCCTCTGAGCGTTCGAGACAGAGGGCTGAGCGTGCAGCGCGCCTCCAGTCTAGTTCCTGCAGTTTAAGAGCACCAGTCTGACTTCCCCAAAGGTTCCACCTACGGCCATAGTGGCCATTGCAGCCATGCAGTGCATCCAGTGTATCCTTGTACCCAGGGCATCATCCTTGCACCCAAAGGCACCCCTGCACCCAGGGCATCTCTGAAACCAAGGGCACTCCTGCACCCAGGGCATCACTGAACCCAGGGCACCCCTGCACCCAAGGGCACCCTTGCAGTGCATCCAGTGCATCCTTATACCCAGGGCATCCCTGCATCCAGCATATCAATGCAGTGCATCCCTGCACCCAAGGTATCCCTGCACCCAAAGGCATCCTTGCACCCAGGGCATCCCGGAACCCAAGGGCATCCCTACACCCAAGGGCACCCCTGCATCCAGCACATCCTTGCAGTGCATTGTTGCATTCCTGGACCGGGGCATTCATGCAGTCCATCCATACATCTGGTGCATCCCTGTTCCCAGAGCATCCCTGTATCCAGTGTATCCACGCACCCAGCGCCTCCATGCTGTGGGGGGACATGTGTGGTGAAGCAACTGCCCCTGATTTTCATCTGCATCTCCTGGAGGGCGCTGCTTGCCCCGACACACCCAAAATACACAAGCCAGATCGCTCGATGACATGGAGATCTTCTGGGACTGGCTAACACTGCACGCAGTGCTTTGGGGTGGTGGGCAGTGGGTGGGCAGCCCCAGCTGCTCCAGGAAGGGTCCCTTGGGCGCTGCAAAACCTGCCGAGATGTCCCCACCCAGGTAAAGCTCCTTTCTTGAGGAAGGGAACCTCGGTCCAGGGCTGCGATTCTCCACAGAGAAGTGGTAGGAGGATGTTCCATGTGGATGTGAGGTCTGGCAGGGAGAGCGGCTGGTGCTCCAGCCTTGTCAGTGGTCTCCCCAGAGCAGGGCAGAGGGGCAGAACCCCCTCCCTCACCCTGCTGGCCACACTGTTGGTGATGCAGCCCAGGATGTGGTTGGCTTTCCAGGTTGTGAGTGCTCCTGCTGAGCTTTGCATCCACCGACCCCCCCAAGTCCTCCTCGGGGCTCTCTCAGGAGATGGTTTGCGTGGCTAAACCCTGAAGGGAAGCACCCAGTGATGCCTGCACCCAGTGCTTGACTGCTGGGCTGGCGGGCAGTCCCGCGGAGAGCTGGGCTGGGAGGGTCCTTCATGGTCCTTGTGCAGGAGCCAAGACCCCCCCCAAGAGCCAAGACCCCAGGAGAGCCGTCCCCTCTGCAGAGTCACCTGTGGTCCCTGCCGCCTGCATGTCCCTGCCTGAAGAAGGCCAGCCCAGGGCACACCGTGCTGCTCCCCGCTGCGGGGCAGGATTCGTGCTGCAGCTCTTTGCGTGGCTGGAAGGATGGAGGGGGAAGGGGGGGGGCAGAGACCGAGATGCGGGGTACCTCTGCGGGACCCTCCCGTGGGGTGTGGGCGGAAAGGGGAAAGACAGGAGGGACAGTGCGTGGAAACAGCCCCGCACCCCCACCCCGGGGAGGCAGGGAAGCGGAATGGAGGTTTCCCCCGCACCCGCCGTGGGCGGCTCCCGCGCGGGGCGGGGCGGCGGCGCTGCGGAGGGGGAGCGGCCCGGCCCCGGCCCGCCCCGCACGGCGGGCAGGCAGGGAGCGGGGAGCGAGCAGGCGGGAGGCAGCAGCAGGCAGGGCGGGCAGCGGCCGCTGCGGCGTGGGGCCGCGCCCGGGAGGCGGCGGAACGGAGCGGGCTGAGCCGAGGTGAGCGGGAGGGAGAGCGGTCGGGGGGATCGGGCGGCGGCAGCCCCAGGTGCGCTGCCTGCAAGAAAGGAGGAGGAGGAGGAGGAGGAGGAGGAGGCGGCAGGGCTGCAGGCAGCCGCTGGGAAAGCTTTTCCAAGCCGGGCCTCCCCTCCTTGGCAGCGCTGGGAGGGAAAGAAGGAGGAAGGGGAGGAAGGGGACGAAGGGGAGGAAGGGGAGGAGGGGGGAAGGGGAGGCAGCGCATCCCGCACCGCGGCCCGCCTCCCTCCCGCCGGGATGCCGGGCTCGGGGCGCGGCTGTGCTTGGCTCCCCACGGGGGTCCAGCCGGGCACGGGAAGGGGGGGGGGGGGAAGAGGGTGNNGGGGGGGGGGGGGGGGGGGGGGGGGGGGAAGAGTGTGTGCGGCGCGGTGCGGGGCGACGACGACGACACGCGGCGACGACGACACGGCGTTTGCCACCCGCAAGGAGCAAAGCGAAGCGTGCGGGGAAGCAGCGGCGCGGGTCAGATCCTGGCCTTGCGGCGGGATGAGCCCGGCCCCGGGGGAGCCGGAGCCCGGAGCTGTGGGTTGCCGTAATAAGCGTTTAACTGCCGGGCTGTGATTTCAGGGAGACGATTTACATTAGAGGGAGAACGTGGAGGGAGCCAGGAACAACTTGGAATGGGTCCTCGCATATTTCTGTGGTTATTTTTGGAGTATCGTCATATGGCAGGAGGTGGGCTCTGGAGGTATCCTTGAGCTCAGCGTTTTCTCCATAGGCTGGTTGCCCGGGAGATTGTACTAGAGGACCCACCTGGCCCTTTTCTCTACGGGTGGTTTTGGTATAAACCACTCTCTCTCGCGGTATTGTTTTCCCCCGGCGTGGCCAGCCCTCGGCACGTTATGGTGGGGACCCTTCTGTGGCCAGACAATGGTCTGGGTACGCCCGGTTGAGGATTCGCAATGCGCCGCAGGAGCAGGCGATGGCAAAGCTGCGTTTGATTCGGCTGGAGATGGTGTGTGAGGTGACTCCCGATCAGCCCCCTCGCCGCTGCCGTGGATGAGGTGTGGCTTCTCCAGCATCCCCAGAGAGACCAGCCCGAGCATCAGTCTCCTTCCTGCACTTAGAACTGTCGCTTTCCCTCCAGCTTTCTCACGCCAGGCTTGTCCAAAGGGATTTTTGCTTCCAAACAGCTCAAGATGTGGGAAGCACGTTGTCTCCAAGGTCTGCTCCTTGGGGCTGCCTTGCAAATCTCTGCGTCCTTTGCGACCCACTGGAGGATTTGGTGTGTGCCAGGTCCCTTTGACCATGGCTGGCCAGGCTGGAGAGCTGTTCTGGTGGCCTTCAGCTGCATGCCCTTGTTGCCATCACGCGAGTTTGGAGCTGAGGGCACGCTGGGTTTAGGTGATGATTCTTGCAAGAAGGGAATTACTCTTTAATTGTGTTTCTTTTAGAGCCCGGATTGGCAGGCGTGGAGCCTGTCTTGTGGAGGTCTCCGCAGGGCGCTCAGAGCTGAGGTCTCCCCAGGGAGCTCAGAGCCATGTTCTCGATGAGGACCCTGCTCTCAGCTGAGTGCAGAGATGCAGGACATGTTCTGGAAGCTGTGCCAGATCCTGGCTGTTGTAGCGTATGGTCACAACCGTCCTCTTTCTCCCAAAGCGTTCCCTCTTCACGCAGGGGTAACCCCCGTGTTTGGTGTCGAAGGACCACAGCGAACCCGTCCTTTGGGGGAGTGTGAGACACCTCCCCGCCTGCAGTCCCTGCTGGGAGCAGAGTTTTCACATCTCCCCTCTCTGCACGGTCCTTGTGCTGTGTTGATTGCTTTAGCCTCAACTTTGGGTGATAACGCAGTCATCAAACCAGACACCACCGCAAAGAGGGGAGCCCCGGGTTGGGCTGGGGGTACGGGGTGTCTCGGTGGGTGTGAGGCAGCCCCGGGTGAGCTGCAGAGCCTGCATTTGTGCTCACCGAAGCCTGGCTTTGGCTGCAGATGATGTGTTCTTCCCTGGCTCTTTTGGTTTCTCATTGATGCCGTAGCTAGAACTGTCCAGAATTTTTATTTTTACCAATTTTTGAGAAATCAGCATGTTCCAAAACTCTTAGGGGAGAGGTTTTTTTTTGTTTGGAGGAAGCTTCTAAAAAAGGGTTTTGATGTCCAGTGTTGTATTTCTGGTCAAAAAGCAAGAGTATAAAGATAGCCTGTGTTCCTGGTGTGCAGAAGGTGAAGGTTTTGGCACCTTTCCTCTCCAGTGGAGGCATGGAGCTTGCTGGGTGGCTGCCATGGTTGCCACCACCACAACCACCTTCCAGGGTAAGTGTCTTCTGGCACGTGGCTTCTGGGCAGCCAGGAGGGGTGGCTGGCTCAGCTGAAGAAGTCAGTGCAGTGCAGAATGGGGAAAATCTTAAAAATCAATTGTCTTCCCCCAGGCAGTTGAGCTCCCCATTAAGCTGTGGGTGATGACCTTGGTCCTGGTGGATCTCTCACTGATTTACAGAATAACCTTTCATACTGGCAGCCCTGAGCCCTTGTCCCATGCTGAGCTCCAGCATCACTCTGACTTCTACTTTACTGGAAGAGGTTCTCAGAGATGGACAGACCAGTCAAGTGCCTGATTACATTTGTCCCTAAAAAAAAAAAAATCAAAAAAAAATCTTTCCCATAGCTAATTAGGATTTCTAAATGAGAAAGTCACAGAGAATGGCCTGTCGGTTAAAGGGCAGGGGGTGGGCTTGGCTGTTCCTGGGCTTGCTCCAGGTTTCCTGGCCAGTCTTGCAGACATCACTTGAGTGTCCTTTGCCTTAATTTTGTTTGGCTGTGGACGGGGGACATTTTCCCGCTGCCTTGGGCACTGGAGTGACAGCTGGGACAGTGATGGGGAAGCAAGTGTGTGTGAGGAGATGGGCTGGGGATGGGCTCAGGCTTTGCAGCAGATCAGCGTGGGCAGCTGTAAGGCCTGTGTTTAGCTGTGTAGTAGACTTTCACGCGGTGCCTGTCACTTGGAGGTCTGAGCCGAGTCTGTAGCTCTGTTGTAAGCACAGATGCAAAAGAAGAAATGCGAAACGGTGGAGATTCCCGAGTCGCCGGTTGCTGGAAGCTCCTGGGCAGGGAGACTTGTGCAGCTCCAAGTGTGTGACTCTCATATGGCATCTAAAAATGTGCTTGTGCTGAGGCTGTCACAGTGCTGGCTGCGTGGCTTATTGTTCTCATTAGAGCAGTCGGGTGGCTCTGAGTCAGCAGGTTTGGATTTGTCACAGCCGGGGCAATCGCGGCAGGGAGACCTGTGAGGTTCTATGGTGCTGGGTGGAGGGGCTGGCCCTGGCTGTCCCCCTCTGCCTGAGGACACTGGTGTCTGAGCCTGGACTCAGCTCCTGCTGTCACGTGAGCCTGGAAGGAGTTGTATGTATTTGCGGGAGCGGGGGGACAGTCTCCCTTGGGAGCTCCTTTACAGCACCCACTCTCTGCCATTTGGGTCCGTAGGGTTGAGCATCACTACCCCCAGCGAGGCAGCTTGCTGACTGGACCAGTCTTTCTCATGAACGTCCCCTTGTCTGGATTACAGGAAATGGGAAGCACGGTGGCATCTTTGATGGGACGTGTTGTGGTATTTCCTTGTGGCTGATGAGCCATCTTTCCTGTCCTCCCAGCCCTCGGGTTGTTCAGGACCTAAGCTGACCTTAAAAGGAAGAGGAGATCTGGGAAACCACATCTTTCACTGGAAGCAGTGGATGCCCCTTGGCTGGGATGGCAGCTGCTCCTTCCACTGTGCCTTGCTGCAAGGAAGTGAACTGTTTGGGGGTGCACAGAGGCATCTGTACCACCAGGTGTTGGACTGAGCTTTTGTACAGCTAAGACAGGGGCCAAGGTTTGCTTTCCTTGTGCCGGATGGGGAGCTGTGGGACTGCGTGGAAAGGGGCCGTCATCACAGACTCTTGGGTGGGTGATTTGGTACAGATCCTTCACGTCTGCCTGTCCCACCCAGGGCCGTGCCTGTAGCACCTGCATGCCCATGTGCATGTTCCTGCACCCTCCCAGGTTTGGTGGCTGGGAGGGTGGAAGTAGTAGAGGGAGTCTTAAAATCTGGGTGAGAATGCTCTGGAAGAGGAAATTCTTTCCTCTTTTTGCTGATGGCCTGATTTTGCTCCCTGGAGGGTAATACCAGCTCCCCGGGGGCTCAGCAGTGCCCTGAGCAGTGTCTGCCCCTGGGGGAGCAGCTCGGGGTCTGGAGTGACCCCAGCGCGGAGAAGAGACCGGGCTGACCGTGTTGTCTTCAAACCACGAGACAAATGAGGCTGAAGCTGCAGATCTGCAGTTGCCAGTGGGTCAGCAGTTTCACGCGGGCACTTAGCCTCTTTTATGGAGGTGAAACGTGGTGACAGTTCAGGACCTGCTGCGTCTCCCCCCCCTCACCCCCGCCTCCTTTTCGGAAACCAGCTATAACTGGGCCATCTCACTAGGCTTCGCTGCCCTGAGTCTGGGTCCTGCAGACTGATGGTGGGGAGCGGGACCAGGCGCTGCGCTCAAGTAAAGCGCATCCTGCCTTTGAGGGGCTGGTGACTGGGGATTCGGAGCGCAGCCCTGCTGCCAGCCTCCCCCCACGGCTCCTGCCTCCCTCTGCTCCTCCTGCCCCACTGCCGGGGCCCGCTGGCCGCCTGGCAGCCGGGATGTGTGTGCTGGTATCCTTCCCCCGGCATCAGACGGAGAGGAAAACACAGGGTGGAGTCATCTCTCGCACAAAGGAAATGTTGAGGTATCGGTTCTGCCTTCCGTGGATTTTTTAGGTGGCTGGGAAGAGATTAAACGATTTTAACACATTCACAGCCCCCGTCCCACCTCATTTTCCTGCTTTGTCTATCGTTACCCCCCCCCCCCCCCCCCCCCCATACCCCTTTTGCAGGGAAACACGTTTCTATGGGAGAACAGAATGAGCCATTTCACGAGACGTTTTGTTATGGGCAGAAGGGCCGGGAAATCTGATTGTGTGTTTTAAATGACATGTTCCCCTTTGTAATCAACTCGTGGTGCTGGCTGGGGTGAGCGCCAGCAGAAAGCCATCCTGGGCCTGGGGCAGGCAGGCTGTGGGGCCAAGGGGATGGACCAGCCCTGCGCATCCTCCTCCTGCCATCCACGTGGGACCATTGCATGGGTGGCCACGCACAAGGGGCTCGGTGCCGGGAGGGGTCCTGCAGGCTCTTCTCCTTAATGATCCTATTGGGGAAGCACTGCCCTTGCGCATGAGAGAAGCAATTAACTGTTCTAATTAGGTGCACTATTGATCTGGCAGTGTTTTCTGCTGGCGGGAGCTTGGGATGGTGTGGCACCTGACATGGCTTTGGGTCTTTGCTTTGCTGGTGACGGGAGGGACTCGGTAAAGGTCTCCAAGTGGGAGAGCAGTGCCATGTTAAGGCGTAAGGGGTGCTTGTGCAGCTGGGTCTGCTGCTCACTGTGGAAAGGTGCAGTTTTTGATAAGGATTCAAACTCAGCATTGATGGTGGACTTTGGGGTGGGAAACATCCAGCCGGAATTTTCATCAGCGTTGCCTTTTAGAAGATTTGCTGGTACATGGAGGTCCTGCCGAGTGAACTGGCCAGAAGAATAGAAACCTCTTCGAGGTCTGATCTGGGTACACGCATGCCTATGTCAGGCAGGGGCCATTACCTCTGCAAATTCATTGGGACTCTTCTTCAGGGAACCAAAAAATGCTTTTTGATAGTATGGCACAAGTAAATCCCCATTGGTCACGTTGGTCTCATGTATGACATGTCTGTACTTCAGGGTGACTGCTGGGAGTACTACAGGATGTAGAGAAAATGCAGATAAATGGTTTTGATGCTGAAAGAGGGGAGATGGAGCTGAGATGTGGG
>BJBW01001622.1:9891-30978 GCA_004320125.1 Scolopax mira | reverse complement strand
GGGATGGCACTGGGTGGGCTTTAAGGTCCCTTCCAACCCTGACCATTCTGTGATTCTATGTCCATGCTGTGTTTTAGTGGCAACTTCCACCCTCGTTGTAAGTCCATCTGGCCACTTCTGGGCTGCAGCAAGAGCTTTGGAGCTCAGTCCCACCCCGGCACAGCGCTGTTGCCCGTGGCAGCCCTGTGTGTGAGCAGGGCAACCTGGAAGGCCCATGATGCTGTGATCCGGCTGAGCATGGTCCGGGCTTCTCCTTGTCAGCTGGGCAGAGCTGATGTGGTCCCAGCTCAGGGTGGACCTGTGCTGGCTGGACCTCTCCCCCTGACGTGCTTTGTGCTCAGCTAAGCTGCCCTGCCCTGTTCCTGCTCTGGGGGACGTGTGGAGGGGACAGTATGAATCTTTGTCCCCTTCCTTGCCCTTGTTGGCCCCATCATCACTTTTGCAATGTGCTGGCCTAATATTCGAGTGAGCTGGGCTCAGCGTGTGGCTCCCCCCACCCTGACTCCATCCAGCAGGGCTGGCCAGGATCTGCCCCTTGTGTGGACCATAGCCATCATCTATGGTCATCATCAGCCCCAAGTGTCCCAGCACCCACGCTCACCCCGTCAGGATCAGGCTGGATGATGGTGATGATGACCATTTTGACAATGTGGGTCACTCTGGGATGTTTTCAAGCCCGGGGCACTGTCTGTGGCTGAGATGGTTTACACACCAGCCCGGCGCCGGGGAGAGCTGCGTGGCAGGAGATGGCAATGCAATCCAGCATGGATTTTTGCTGGCTTGTTTGCAGAGCAGAGTTGGGGGAGGGTCTCCCTCCCGCTGCTTATATTCTCAGAACACTTCATTAATATGATACTAATTGATGCGATAGCTCAGATCCCGAAATGTCTGTAGCTCAGAGCCTGCTGCGGTGCAGCCAGCCCCGGTGACCTCTGCTTCGTGCAGCAGCAAGGAGGGACGGTTGGCGTGTGATGGAGAGCACTGGGGCTTTGTTTGGCAGCATCAGCAGAGGCAGGTTGGGGAGCATCGAGTGCCACCGCCCTGCCTTTGGTGACAGCATCCTCCGTCCTCCCTGGTGCAAGGAACATGTTGCAGCGCTGGTGAGCTCTGGGTGTGGGGCTGCTGATGTGACACCCCTTCTTGGGGGTCTGTTGGAAGCTGGATGCTCCCGTGCTGGGCTCTGCGTCTGCTTCCCCGTCTCCACTGTGCTTCTCGACTTGCCATTGCGCTGGGATGGGAGGAAGCTGAGCGCTTGAACCCAGCACCAGCACAGGGCGCCCACAAAAATCACCAGGCTTGGCAGACTAGGAGTGGGGCCACAGAGGCTGCGACGGAGAGGGGAGAGAGCCCCACAGATCCCTGCAGTTTTTTGAGGCTGTCTGGAGGTGGGAGCATTAAAGAACGTTACCCAGACCGGCTTGGCCTGTTGGATTCCCGTGTGTCCTGCTGTGGGTGAGGGCAGAGCTCTTCTTTGGCACGTAGGTGACAGCATGGGACAGTAGCCTCCACACGCTGGTGGCATCCCTGGGTCTGTGAGCAGTGTGTGCTCTCCGTAATCACACGTAGGTTGGGAAAATGCTGTTTTCAGGTCTGTGAGAGTGGGATACCTGCTCAGCTCCCATGCTGTCTGTTGGCATGGAGGTGTTGGGGCCCTGTGACCCCATCCCCATGGTGCCTGTGGGTTGGGAGGACTTGGGGCTGTGGGTGCAGCTGGCAGTAGTGCCAACTGTCCAGGTACCAGGATGCCCTGCGTTGCATCCCAGCCCCATTCCCGAAGCAGTGAGACAGCTGGGCCAGTAAAACCAGTCTACAGGTGGCTGTGAAGGAATCTGTCCCTGGGGGGCGGGGGTGTATGAGATCATGCCTCATGCCAGTGCCCGATGGTGTCCCACTTGTGCCTCCCCTCGAGTGACAGTGGGACAGGGCCAGGCACATGGGGGTGTAGCTCCTTCCTCTCTCCATATCTCCCATGCAAATCCTTTGGGGGTACAATTTCCGCCCCCCCCCCCCCCCCCCCCCCCAACTCAAAGGTGATTTTTGTTTCCTTGGAGGTTCCAAAGCCTTATTGCATCAGGTTTTCCTCCTGGGGGGGACATCAGCAGGTCCTGTCCTTGCCTGGGAGGGAAGGGCCCCACATGGCCTCGGGTCACTTGGCACCGTGTCGCCCCCAGAGACTCTGTCCAAATGGAAAGTGGAGCAGCTTTTGTGCACTGGGTGAGCTCTCAGGAAAGTGGCCGCGGGTCGGTGTCGCCCAGGGCAGGCTGTGCTGGGCTCCACAGGGCTGGCGTCTGCCCGCGGGAGCCAGAGGGCTGTTGCTGGAGGGGTGGGAGAGGTGGGCGCTCTGCACAGGCAGGTCCTGCTGCCTCCTCAGCTTCTGCCTTACTGGGGAGGATGCTCCTCGCCCGTTGGAAAAGCAGGAGGTGTCCCTGCTCTGCTGCGGGACTGTGCTTCCCCCTTTGCGGGACTCTAGTGCCTGCTGGGCAGTTTTCCACCCCCATCAGATGCAGTTGGCTGCGTCTAAAAAACCGTCGCCTAAAAACGCCATTGCAGGATTTGGGCCGTTCCTATTAAAACTGCTGATTTTACTCCCGACGTGCCAGAGCTGTAGCCACTCCGTGGACAGGTGAGCAGGGGCTGCAGCGGGTCCCGCATCACTGACCTGCATTGTGACCCGCGGCAAAACTCCTGGTGACCAGATGTTGCCCTTGGCGATGCCGCAGGGACCGGGGGACAAAGGGGGGGCACAGATGGTCCCGAAAGGAGAACTTGGGTAGCACCCAGTGGTGTGAGCCAGGAGGGTATCTGTTTCACTCCTCGGAGGTGTGTGGGTTCTGCGGCACTGCCTCTAGTAAATGTTTGCTTTTATCACTCAAACGAGCAGCGCTGGCTCGCGACGCGTGCAGCCTGACGGCAGGAGAAGGTGCTGTTTGCACGTTGGTCTTTTTGAGAGTAAAAGCGGCCTCTAACGTAATCTGGATCTCGCATTCTCCAGCGAGCGGGTTTGGATAGAGCCTGAGCACAGGCGGGAGCCGGGCGGGCACCATCTTGTGATGGAGAGAGCCCGGCTAACGGCCTTCCCTGCCTTGCCATCGGATCTGGGAAGAGCTGTGTTTTCTTCTCGTTAACCAAATCCGATTTCTTCTTTGCAGGTTCTGAATCCTGCCCGAGCAGAGCACTGGGAACAGCCCCTGGAAGCAGCGTGAGTTTATCCTGAAAGCTTTTATTCTCCTTTCCACATCCCACGTGAGGGTGAGTGGGTTTTGCAGTGCAGAAAGGGCTGCTCAGCCCAGAGCCGGTGCTGGAGGGAGGCTCCTCAGCCAGAAACCCCTGGCAGGACTGGAAATCTGGGCTGCTACCACGAAAGCATGAAACTGCTGGGCTTGGGCTTGTTCTGGCTTTCTTTGTGCTGGGATTATTATTTTTTTCGGTGGTTTAGTTAGGAGTTGGGCTCCTACCGGCTGCCTGAGTCTTTGCCTGCTGATGGAGTGACTTTGGGGGCATCAAGGCTTAACGCTGAGTTTCCCTGCTCTCTCTCTAGTGCAGTGGATCTGAGGGAGGCAGTGTGTTTGCAAACCAGCCCTTGGATTCCGTCAGGTGTGGGTCTGACCCTGGGGCAGAGGTCCCCGGGCTTACAGGGACCGGGCAGGGGCTGGCAGCTGGGGGCTGGAGGACAGGAGAGGAGAGCAGCAGCTCGGAGCTGTGGAATTAAAATGTTGGGATGCCTGAAAGAGTGGGGAGTTTGTGGTCTGGGCTTTTCAGGGGATCCCTGGGGTCCCTCCGGTGGGGTGGGCTGCTCTGCTCAGCAAGTTTGCATGGTGCCGACCCTGCAAAGCCAGTTGTGAGCTGCTCCCGGGTGTCCTGCAGGTGGTGTGGGGCCAGGGATAGGTCTGGCTTTGCTTTCGCTCCCTGGGCCACGAGGTGAGCCCGGGCAGAGGACAACGTGGCCATGCTCCTTCGCTCTGTGCCCGGGGAGGGAGGAAGGTGTTGTCATCTGAAAACTGGGGACAAGGAGGTCCATGGCTGCACCTCTGCTGTCCTGGCTGTTTCCCTGGTGACGGGAACTCACTCCATCCATGGATCTCCCCTGTCCCCCAGGGTTCATATCCTGCCCACAGGAGGCAAAGGGCGCAGAGGTGGTCAGTGCCTGGGAAGCAGGCAGGGGGGTCCCCATCTGTGCCAAGGGTGGTGATGGGCTGCTGCCATGTTCTCCTTGAGGCTGGACGTGTCTCTGGTTCCCAATGGGGCAGCTCCATACTTGTCATGAGCGGTGTCTCACCAGTGGTGCTACCTCAGCATCCCTCCAGGAGGGGTCTTTGTGAGCCTGGCAAGATGCTATCTCTGCCCATGTCTGGGGACAAGTCTGTAGGGAAAGCAAAGAAAATGACAGGGTGTCCTGTCCCATCTCCATATGCTGAAGAGTTTGGGTGCTGGAAGACCAGTTTGGGAATTGGTGAGGGAAGAAGCCCAGCTTCAGTGGTGGATTGTGTAATGCAGATGCTGGGAGGGTTGGAGCCCCTCTGCTGGGAGGGGGGGCTGACAGAGTTGGGGGAGTTCAGCCTGGAGAAGACAAGGCTCCAGGGAGACCTTCGAGCCCCTTCCAGTCTCTCAATGGACTCCAGGAAAGCTGGGGAGGGACTCTGGATCAGGGAGGGGAGCCCTAGGAGGAGGGGGAAGGGTTTGACACTGACAGAGGGGAGATGGAGCTGAGATGTGGGGAAGAAGTTGTTTGGTGTGAGGGTGGTGAGAGCCTGGCCCAGGTTGGCCAGAGAAGCTGTGTCTGCCTCATCCCTGGAGGGGTTGAAGGGCAGGTTGGAGGGGGTTTGGAGCAATCTGGTGTGGTGGGAGGGGTTGGCACTGGGTGGGCTTTAAGGTCCCTCCTGACACTAACCATTCCATGATTCTACGTGATCCTGCGTCACTGTGTGCCTCAGTTTCCCTGCACCCTCCTTTGTGTGTGCTTCTTCTCTGGGCCTCTGTATGAGGAAGGCTGCTGGGGCGGCTGGGCACTGGCCACCACTGATGTGGGAGCATTCAGCTCCTGGGCAATGTCTGTGCCCCTGCGTTAAGTCCCTCTTAGGGTTCCCCGCACTGAGGTGGCACTGGGAGTAGGAAGACACACACCACCTCTGCGATGATCTCTGTGCCCAGCCAGCCCTTCACTTTCTGGTTGTCCTGGGTACAACTGGGTGTCAGTGGCACAGGTCTGCATATCCTGCAGTCTTTGTGTGTCATGAGCCAGCACTGAGGACTTGGGGAAGCACTTGCCCAACAGATCTGCTTATGGACCCTACAGGTCCCAGCTCCCTGGCAAGTCCAGGCAAGAGAAGTCTTGCCAGTACAGCATGGGTCAGCTGCTGCTTGGTGTCTAGGGAGGTGTCCCTCTGCTTCTGGAAGGGTTGGTGACACTCCTGTCGCGGCACAGTGATCGTGTTGGAGATGAGCTGCTTGTTTCTCTGTATTCGTACAGCTCCCTCTCAGCTGAAGTAGTATCCTACCTCCTGGGTGTGGTGAAGGGCTTGCTGCTGGGATTTGGTAGGTGAGGGTGAAGGGGAAGCTTGCTTGAAGAAGATGGTCATCCATCAGTTGACCTAGATGATTGTTGTAGGTTCCTTCCAACTGAACTACTCCATCTTCCTTGGAAGTGGAGCACAAGACATGAGCATTGGTGGAAATGGAACTTTGTAGCCCCTGCTTTAGACCCCAAAGAGAGTTCTTCTGGTGCTGTAGATCAAGGGACAATGACTATAGGCAGAGAGCTTGGACTTTCCTTTGGAAGAAAAGAGAAGATGGGAGAAGGCAGGGACAAGCATGTGCCTGAACTGGGTTCCTTTCAGTGACTCCCCTTGCTCTTCCATGAGTAGGTGCTCTTCACCTATCAAGCTCCTCCACTCTTCCAACACATTGCTTACAGGTTGGCCTTGTGGTTTCCAGGGTGGCTGGTTCTCTGCTCTTGCACACGAGGCATCTGATCTCCTCTGTCTGCTTCACCCCAGCACAAGATGGCTGAACTCTGGTCTCTACCTTTCTCCGCTTGCTTTTGTCTGCCTGTGGTGATTGCTGCAGAGGCAGCGGGTGACCTGGAATGGGGACAGGAGCTTCTCTCCACTGTCACCCTGGTGGTTTGCAACCCCCCTGCTTGCTTCTGTTGTGTATCTGAGGTGCTTTGTTCTGCAGTGGCAGCCATAGGGTGTATCTGCAGCTGAGTGAAGTGGGTTTCAGGGAGCACCATCACAGCCTTTGGTTCCATCTCCCTCTCTCTGCCACACCAGAAGACCCCCCCCTGGGCTCCCTGCCCGAGGGCTGGAGTAGGAGAGGAGGGATGGCTGCAGTACTAGTGGTCCCGGGGTCTCCCTGGAGAACCTGGTCCCTGTCTGGTCTGATTGCTCCGTTTGACCCTGGCCCCTCTTGGGCAGCCCATGCCCTATCCAAAAGAGCACGGAGGGGCCAGCAGAGCCCCCCTTGCACTCTGGAGGAGGCACTGGGATGATTTAGCTCTGTGACTCTGCCCGCAGGTGGTTTGCTGGAGCTGTGGAGCACAGAGGTCCCTCCCCAGCACCCTGGACAGGATGAGATTGTCATCATAAGAATTGGGAGGGTGCACAGATTGCTTTTTGCCGGAGAAACGCTGTTGGTCTGTGCTGTGGAGCAGTTGGGAGGGTGACCCTGTCCTTCCCTGCCAGGCCTTCGCCCCAAGGGGCGGCAGGAGCCCAGCATGGCCGGCAGGAGCTGGCAGCGGGTGTTGGTGTTGGCAGCGCTGGGGAGGCCGTGCCCGCTGCCCCCCCTGGCCCCGGCTCAGGGCTGCTGCTGCACTTTCCTCTTGATTTGGGGCCCATCCTTGCTGGGAGACATGCCTCGGTCAATGAGGCTTGCTCTGTGCCATCCCAGCTGCTCTGGCCCAGGCTGAGCAAACAGGTTTGCGGTATGTGGCAATGTGTGCCCCGGAGGTGGGGGAGAGCTGCCAGCTCCCTCAAACTCAGCCCCGGGGAAGGCTGGCTCCTGGCCAGACACCCTGCTTGCCTTGGCTGGTACCTTTAACCTCTTCTGCATCACATCAGGCGGGAGCTGGGCTTCCCTCGTGATGGGGGGTGAGCTGGGATGCCCACCCACCCCTGCCCAGCTGTTGAAGGCTCCTCTGCCTGCAGGCCATCCTGGGGCTGGTGTCTTGTTCCACCTTTTGACACACAGCAGGAGATGGAGCTTTCTGTGGGAAATGCAGCTCTGCTGCTCTGATGGCGCTTGCCCAAGTCCTTGGCAGGAGAGGTCTGTTCCGGAGTGATGTACCACCCTCGCTGCTGGTTTTGGCCAAGGGTCTGCAGGGCTGGGACTGCTGCTGCCGTGCTAAACTGGTGGTCCCACTGGGACTGGGTGAAAAGGAAGAACTGTCCATTCTCAGATCCCTGTGGAGGAAGACTTGCCACCCGAGATTGGTGTCTCAGCAGCTTTTTCAGCACAGCAGGCCCCAAGGGATGTGAAGCCATAGGCAGTGTCTGAGCAGGCGCAGTGTGGGCTGGGGATCTGCAAGAATTACTCCCAAGGGTGGACACGGAGGCTGGACCACGTGCAGGAGAGCACCCAGCCCTGGCGTGGGTATGCTCCAGGGCATCATCTTCCAACAGAAGAGATGTTAGTGGTGGCATCTCTGGGTTTCTTACAGCCCAGCTTTCCTACAGCCCTTGTGGCTCTCTCGTTTCTTCTGGGACAGAGGCTTTTGACTTTCCTTTCTTGCTTGTCTTCCCTGTTGTTGAAGGGGTGAAGCAGTGTTTGGGCCACATTCCACCCTCATCAGCTACAAGAGCATGTGCTGAGAGACGCTGGGTGGGAGGCCAGCAGGTTCTATGGGGCAGGATCTGCTCCCCATATTGCAGGCTGCCAGGCTGAGCCCCGTCCTGAGGGCAGGTCTGGGTGCTGGGGTGCCTTCCCAGGGGATGCTCCTTCCATGGGGGCTTGTCATGCCTCTGCTCACAGTGTCTCGGCCTGCTGAGAGGGTCCTCAGCGTGGCTGGTGTTCTCTCTCCTGTGGCATTGTTCAGGGACCTCTGGAAAGGACCATTTCTTCCTGGAGCCATATGCTGCCCTGGAACTCAGGTCTTGGCTTGTGTCCTTCCCCACCTGCAAAGCAGACAGGATGCTTGGTAGGGCCATGGAGAAGCTGGTGGGGCACCGAGGGGAGCTTTGTGCTGTGGTGAGGAGCTTTCGGAGCCTCTGAGGCCACCAGAGGTGCTGGATGGAGAGTGAGGTTGGGTCTCCTTGCCACTGTGGTCACCTGGAAGATGCTTGTCCTGCCCTCATGTGCATGTAAAGGTTCAGGCCATTTGAAGTACCCGGTGCTGAGACAACCCCTGTCACTCCTCACACGACTGCTGCACAGATCCCACTTTCCTCCAGCTGACAGCCCAGAGGCTCCCAGTTAAGCTGGTGGTGGTGGTTGGCGGTGTGAGTGGGAGTGCTGCTGCTCCCCATGACCCTGCCGTGGCGCTGCTTGTTCCTCACTGCAAGGCTGTGCTTAATGACGAATTTTGAGTGGAAAGGGCAGGGAGCGAGGGAAGGAGGGGGCTGTTGTGATCCCACAAGGGATTCAGCATGGATTTTGCTACACAAGACCGCTCGGCTGCAAGTAAGAAGGCACTGGTACCCAGGTTGCCGGGGAGACGGAGACGTTCAGCCAC
Source organism: Scolopax mira (assembly GCA_004320125.1). Lineage (NCBI taxonomy): Eukaryota > Metazoa > Chordata > Aves > Charadriiformes > Scolopacidae > Scolopax > Scolopax mira. The sequence goes on along the minus strand of BJBW01001622.1, from coordinate 22,313 downwards.
TGGGGAGATGGGGATGCTGTGGTCACACTGGGCAGATCGCTTTCCCACCCCTTCGCTGCCACCAGTGACAGCCCCAGTGGTGTCCCTGATGCTGTCGCAGGGGATGCAGGGCTGTGTGGTGTAGGTGTCGCCTCATCCCCAGAGGCATTGGTGATGGAGCCCCTATCCCAGTGGCTCCTGGTGGCTGTGGCCACACCACTACCCCGGGTCAGGGCAGGCTGGGGAGGGCTGGATAAATTTGGGTGCTAATGGCGTGGATCGGGGCCCTGTGCTCCAGAGCCGTCTCCCAAGTGGATCCCTTTTGCTGGCCATGGTGGGGTGATATTGGGGAGGTGAGAGGCTGTGCGGGAGTCAGGTGGCCTTGGCACTGCTCAGCTCTTCCACCTGGTGACTGAGAAGGGCAGACCCATCTCTTGGAAAGTCCAGGCATCTCTCTTCTTCTAGAAGGCATGGCCACCATGGGGTCACCATGGGGTGACCAGGGACCAGCGAGCAGAGGCACATGGTGCTGTGCCAGCCTGGGGGTGGGTGCAGTGTGTTGCTGCTCTGACAGGGCTACAGCCTTGCCTGTGTCCCCTCATCCTGTCACCCACACGACTCCTCTTCTACCACCATGACTTCTACCTGTGTGCCCAGCCCTAGGCAATCTCTGGCAGCTCCCTGTGCTGTTCCCCTGATCATCTTCCTCTGGTCTGTGGGATGACTGTCCTGCCCATTGTCTGAAGGGAAGTGGTGGGAAGTGGTGAACCCATCAGGGATGGCTGCCAAGTATAAGAGATATCTCTGTCTTGTGGTGAGAGTGCTTGGCAGCCATGGTGTCACTGCCTGGTGCCCCTGCTGCCAGGCTGGGCTGTGTGGGACAGAGGGGTCAGGCTGGGATGAGCCTGGAGCTGCCACTGGCTTTTTGTCCCCAGTTGAGGCTGCCCTGGTTTATCTGGGAGGGCAGGAGCTGTGCCAGTCTGTGCCCAGGTCTGCGTGGCACAAGCCGTGTGCCGGGGAGTGCTGCCGCCTCTGGAAGCCAGGGTCAAATGTCTCCCTTGGGTTGTGCTGTGGGGGGGCTTGGCTGTGGCAGTGGGGTCCCTGCTCCCCACATTCACAGCACCCTCCACTGCCAGGAGCAGGGTTTTATGCCCAGGGTGCCTGCGCTATGAATTGGGACCTTCCTCTCTGGGCAGGAGAGCAGGGGGCACTGGTGGTCACCGCTGGCTCTGCCCTCCCTGGGGCTCTGCCCTTGGGTGCGATGGGGAGGGGAGGCTTCATTCAGGTTTGCTTTCCCCCTCCCTCCCCCTTTATTTATTTATTTCTTTTATTTAAAAACTTCTCCTCTAGCCCTTCCTTCTGTTGTCATTTAATTGTGCAAATTCCCTGAATACCCGTCACCTGCCTGGGGGTAGAATTTGAGACACATCAGAGGTAGATGAGCTGCTGCAGGCACTAAGCGTACATCCTCTGGGAGCTGGAGGGAGATTAAACAGCTGAGAAAAACAACTGCTCAGGATTGTCCAAGAGGTAAAATGGAAGGTTTGGGGGAAGAGCATGGGAAAACCAGCAATATTTGCTTATTAGAAATTGTCTGCCTCCTGCCTGGGAGGCTGGCTGGAGTGGTGGGTCCCCCCCCTCGGGGAGAGGCGTGGAGGAGGATGGATGGGAGAACACCAGGCTGGAGCAGTTCTGCAGTGGGAGCTGGGGGTCTTGGGGCATCTCTCCCAGTTTTGACCCCAGAATGGGTTTGTACAGCTGTTTGTCAGGATTATATCTGTGTGTCTTCTAAATGGCCCTGATTCCCATCACCCCTCTGGCAGGGTTGGCATCTGGTCACACGGACATGGAGGAGCAGTACCAGGGATGAAAAGGGTTAATTTTAAGGGTCAAACAGGGTGTCATAGCTGGGCTGGATTCCTGTGTGGGGTCTGCAGGCACAGCCTGGGCAGATGTGAGGCCGGGCATTGGGAGAGGACCTGTGCCCACCCAGCCCACCCAGTTGCCTGCGACCAGTGGGGACCCGCCTGCGCCTTCCGGGGGGGGATTCAGACTTTGACTTCCAGTTCAAGGGGCAGAGGGGGTGGGGAGGGAATAAATTAAAACTTTGCATTTGGGATTAAGATAACACAAATGGAATAAACCTCAAGAACTGGCTTTGTTTATAGTCTCAAAACCAGACCAAGCTGCTGCTTGGAGAGGTGTCACCATTTCGGTCTCTGGCAGCAGGCTGGGGGGGTGCAGTGTGAGGTGGGGCTGAGCCGAGCAGCTTGCTGTGGGTCCTGGTTGCTGCCCTGTCCTACCAGTCCTCTGGGCCTTATTTAACCTGCATTCAAAGAAGAACAGGGTTTTTTTTAGATTCTTTTTTTTTTTTTTTTAAAAAACAAACAAACAAAAAAAGATACTTTTTTGTTGCATAAAGCATCTCCTTCCCAAATCTTAAAGAAACCCAACCCACCTAAGATCATGGAATCTCTGTGGTTAGAAGGGACCTCTGAGAACATTGAGTCCAACCCCATTAAAAAAAAAACCAAACCAAAACCAAAAACCAAACCAAAACACCCCCCCCCCCAAAAAAGCACGCACCAACAACCCCACACCCCACCACACCCCAATAATCTTGGGCACTGGAGCATGCCCTGAAGAGCCATGTCTACATGTTTCTTAAATACCTCCAGGGATGGTGACTCCACCACCTCCCTGGGCAGGCCGTTCCAGGGCCTGACCACTCCTTCAGTAAAGTCATTCTTCCTAATATCTAATCTAAATCTCCCCTACCCCAACTTCAGACCGTTCCCTCTGCTCCTGTCGTTAGTCCTTTGGGAGAAGAGGCCAACCCCCACCTCTCTACACCCTCCTTTCAGGGAGTTGTAGAGGGCAATGAGGTCACCTCTCAGCCTCCTCCAAACTAAACATGCCCCATTCCCTCAGCCTCTCCTCATAGGATATTCTACTCCAAAAACCCTTTGATTTTGATGATGCTGGCAAGCAAGCTGGGCTCGAGGACACCAGGCTACACCAGTGCAGTGTCATCTCCTGTGCCATCTGGCGTGGCCCCAGGTGGGGGTGCAAGGGAAGGTGGAGACCTTTGGGGGAGCGGTCTCTGGAAACCCAACTGCAGGTATCACGGGCTGCTTCAATGAAGGTGGCCTTTGCTGCCTGCAGTGCTGGTGCCCGGTGCCAAGCTCCAAGGAGGCTGTTACTGCAGGGCTGAGAGCTCCTGGAAGCCCCTCAGCGTTTTCAATGGGACTTTGGGGCTTGCGGTCGCATTGATTTCTTGCAGCACTGATGATTAATCAGCTTTTCAGGTACCGAGCTGAAGGAAAAGCTTGTGTTGCTCTTTAGCTCTGCTCCAGGAGAGGTTGGAGCTCTGCTAGAGACACCCGTGATGGGGACAGTTTCAGGAAGCCCCAGAAGGTCTATTTTCCAGTCTCCATTTTCCATGGTTAACACAGCAATTTCCCACTCCTCTTTCCAGCTCATCTGTCTTCACTCACAAATGAGATGAACAGCAGCAGAAAGTGCAGGCAGTGCCCAGGACAACGTTTGCAAGAGCAATTCTCTTCTTTGAGCTCCAGCTCCTGCCTGTGGCACTTACTTGTCTGCCACTTTTATTCCTGTGAACTTGTAGCATTTTCTTCCCTGTAAAGGAATTTTGAGATGTTTGGAGGGATTGGAAAATCCTAAGTATGTTGGTCTCTATGGGTTGGGAAGCACCAGCCAATGCTGAGGCTTTTGGTTTGCCCTTTGCAGCTTGGGGACTCGCTAGGAGGGAGCCGAGCTGTGAAGGATGATGCTGACCAGAGCACAGGGGGTGCTCAGATGCATCAGTGTCCCTGAGAAAGCAGGGTTGTGTGGTGCTGTGGGAGATGATCTTTCTAGGTCAGGTGGACTGGCTACTTGGATGGGCTCAGACGGCATGAAGTGGCTTCTGTTTGTCCTTTTCCTTTCCTTTCCCTGTATAGCATTTATCAGCTTCTAGAGGCAGCAACTGGACTTGGGGTGGGACATCTGTCTCATCTAAGAGCTTTGCTCCCTTTCCTGTAGGTCTTGGGTCTGTGGCAAGGCTGGGGCCTAGACGTGGGGACCAATGGGGGTGTAGGGACACGTTGCAGCATGTCCCCAGCAGCCCCTGCTGCTTCAGGGGGATGGGGGAAGCTGGTGGGTTCCAGGTGTAGGTTTCTGGTCTCACCTTGGCTGCTGGAGCCCTTGCAGCAGAGCTGGCGCCGCTGGCAGGGACGTGCGGTTGAGGTGGCTCCTGCGGGATGCTGGTCGCTAAGCAACTGACAGAGGTGGAGCTTTCTGGGTACCATCCCCACCGCTGCTGCTTGTCTGCTCCGGCATCGCCCGTGTCCTCCCCAGGCAGCACAGGAGGATGGGGAGGTTGCTCTGGGCGGTGGCTTAAACCCGTCAGTGCATCCATAGTGCTGGTTCACCACGTGCCACCGCGTTGGAAGATGCTGTGTGCTGAATGTTAAGCAGCCTGCTGTCTCCACTGCCCCTCTCCTGCGATGTCCCTGCCCGCAGCCACTGCTTCTTGCTGGACCTTTACTGGGAGAGCTGAATGCCCTGGGAGCACGGTCGTGTCATAAATCTGTCTCCCAGCCCCTGGCATGCTCTGAACTCTGCTGACAGCACAAGTGTGCCTTTGAAAAGGTATGCGTTTGCCTGGAAGAGGCACATTCCTGGCTTTACAGGGCTGCCTGACGTGAGGGAGGAAGCCAAGCTGGGCAGCCTTCGGTTTTGCAAGAAGCCTTAATGAACTCCCTCACCCCCCCCGGGCTCTTTCCCAGAACAGCAGGATGCGGGCAGCCAGCAGAGGCGGGGATGTTAAGGTGGGGGATGCTGATGGCTGTATGGTTTCTGTCATGGGGGCTGCCTGTTTTAGTGCTGTGGGGTTGAGCTGCGTGGTCCCTGTAAGCCGGCGGGCTGTACTGGCACAAAGGTGCTGTGTGTTTTACAGTGAGGGTGGTGAGGCACTGGAACAGGTTGCCCAGGGAAGTTGTGGATACCCCTTCCCTGGAGGGGTTCAAGGCCAGGCTGGATGGGGCTTTGAGCAACCTGCTCTAGTGGGAGGTGTCCCTGCCCAGGGCAGGGGGACTGGAACTTGATGGTCTTTAAAGTCCCTTCTAACTAACCATTTTGGATTTTGATGCTGGATGCTGGTGTGAGGACCTGTCCCCACTGTGCCTGTTGCACCTGGGCTGCCACACTGGCCAGTGGCAGCCTGTGCTCGGGGCTGGGCTGGGGCTGAGCTGTGGGGTCTCTGTAAGGCTGTTCTGGCACAAAGGTGCTGTGTGGCGGTGTGGCCACTCCTGGGCAGGCAAGGGACTGACAACGGAGACTTGCCCCTGTCCCTGAGAGCCAGCGGTGGTGCTGGCACGGTGCATGTTGTGTGATGGTGGCCATCACAGAGCTTTGGAGACGGTTTGGGGTGGGTGGGCAGTGGAGATGGCTCTTGGGGAACAGCAGCTGTGGCTCTGCCCGGGAGCAGGGGATGGTTCCCAGCTGGTGACAGGTAGGCAGTTCTGCCTGTGCTACTGGGCGGCTGGTGTCAGGGGGAGGGAGCTGAAGTGTGAAGGGGTCAGGATGAAATTGGAGGGCTCTGGAATAACACTGGCCCCTTGGCACCCCCAGAGGCTGTGGAGCTGGTGCCCTGGACAGGTGCAGACAGGGTACTGTCATGGCCAAGGGCATGGATTGGCCTTGGCTTTTGGGGAGAAGAATGGGTGAGACTGGAGGGACCGGTGGGTGCTGAGGAAAGCAAAGAAATCCCCCAAGTGCCCTCCCTGAGCAGGAGGGGCATGGTCTGCCAAGAGGACGAGGCTGTGCTGTCTGGGCTCGGCGGTGGCACATGGCGTGGCTGGTGCTGCCAGTCCCTTCCCTTGTAGGAGGACAACCCAGGGGACAAGGGGTGGCCGGGGGCTGTGGTCTTTGCCGGCACTTTTGTCTCGCTGGTGGGTGGTGTCTGGGCTGCACTTTCATCTGGAGGAGCGTAGGGTGTTTTTCCAAGGGCTGAATCACCGGTCTCCTGACCCACCGGTTTGGAGATCATTTGCACGTTAACGAGATTGTGTGAAAGGTGTTTCTTGTCTTCCCAAGCTGTGTGCTGCGAGGGGTCACCGCAATTTATTCCTGAACTGAGTTATTCAGCTGGGAGGTGTCACTTGAAAGGGTGGGAGTGAAACCTTCTTTAAAATGGCCCGAAATTGCTTGGGTCTTGCAAAACGGCGGCGTGCCGCCGTGCATGGCGGGAGAGGGGCAGCGGGGAGGAGGACGTGCTGCTCGGTGGAGGAGGTGTCTCAGCTCCCCGTCCCCCTCCCTGAGGACGCAGCAGGGGTCACGCTCTTCTTCCTTGTTTTTCCCTGGTGCCAAAAGGGGCTGGGGCCGATGCACGGAGGGAGTGAGCTGGTCCCTCAGGACAGACTCTGCCCCAGCTGCTCTCGGCGCTGGCCCCTGAGCCCGGGAGGGGGTGAGTTGCCATCGCTGACTTGGGGCACAGCCCTGCCCTCTCCCTGGGAAGTTGGTGGCTTCTTAACTTTATGCTTTCCCCCTCTCCTCCCACCCCCCAACTTCCTCATGATTCATTTTTGACCCATGGCATGATGCCTTTGAGCTGATGGGGAGCTGAGCCCGGCTTCTGCAGTGTAGTTTGGTGAAATAAGCTCAGGCAGCTTTGTTAACCCTGGAGCAGGGGGATGCCACCCTGGGCAGCAGGGCAATGCCCGTGGGGGACACGGTGGGTTGTGGCGGGGGAGGCACTTTTCTGCCTGTCAGCTGTGTTTGCAGAAGCCCCGCATCCTGCTCCAGGGTCAGAAGTCTCCGCGCTGCCTGGCTCGCACATGATGAGCGAGCAGATGTCTGGGCTCTTGGCAACTGCTGACATAGTATAAATACATAATTGCCCAAAAACAGATTCAACACGTGTCAATTAAGTCTGAGCTTGCTGCAGGAGAGCAGCTTTGCCAGCCCTATTTGGAGAGGTGGGAGAGCCCCACACCATGGGCTTCTTCCACGTGGTGGATCCCAAAGCTTGTGGAGATGTCACACAGGATTGCTGCCCTCATATGAGTGTGTTGCTGCAGGACCATCTCATCCTTGCTGCCTTTACCTCTCTTGTTTTTCCCCTACTTGACCCAATTCACTGCTTGGCAGCTCCAGCTTGGCCATGGTGCACCCAGTCGATGAAGAGCCGCCACCTGCTTCTCATTGTGGTGCTCGGCGGCTGCTTCAGCCCAGAGTCTGACTGTTTTTTCCCGGCTCAGCATCCCTCAGGAGCTCCAGGTCAGGTCAGTGGTTGCAGAGCACACCAGCTCAACAGCCCAAGCTTGCCAGGCTTGCTCGGGGCTGGAAAACAACCACCTCCCCTGACAAAGGTGTCTGTAGTAGCCATCAAAGCCCTGCGTTGATTTAAGACCTGCTGGGAATGCAGGCTGGGGCCTGTCTGCAGGAAGGGGCTGGTCCAGACAAGCTTGATGAGACCTTCCTGCCCTCCATCGCCAGCTGGGCTCTGAGCTAGACCTGTCATCTCCACTGGAGAGACAGGAGCTGACCTGTCCCTGTAGTTTCACTGGGAGCAGCCTCTTGTGATTAGTTGGGGGTGGTCTCCTGCAGCAGCAGGTTCAAACCTCATCGCTCTCCCCTGCCTGAAGGCAGGAGCTGTGGCAGGCTGGTCCTGCCAAGGACTGTGGTGGTGTGTAGTGGGCCAGCCATGGCAAGGGGGTGGGAGGCTTGGGGGGAAAAGGGTGAGTTCTGGGCAATGTGGGTGTAAGACCACAAGTGTGTGCATGGACATGGCTGGACATGAGGTGCAAGGCTTGTGGAAACCTGGATGGAGGGGCAACGTCTGCGAGGACTTGATCAGGTGGATGGTAGTGGCAAGGGATGGGAGAGCAATAAAGCTTCTCCCAGCACCCTGCTGCTTCTGCAGTAATTTAGTCCCATCACACAGGGTGCCCGTGCTCTTGTCCTGCCTGTTGTGTGCACATGCAGGGGTTTGCTGGGTCTCTGGGAATTGGAGGGTGCCTTTGGGGTGAGGCAAAGGGGGAACTGCTTTACTGTAGATGGAGAACGTCACAAGAGATTGTGATTGTCTGGAAACAGACTTGGATGCTAAGTTATCCATCTGTGTGACTGAGGAACAGAGAGAAAATAGCAGGATATGAGGAGGGAACGTAGAGAAGGGGCATGAGACGAGTGTGTGGGCATGAGGGGTCTTGGAAAGCTGTGGTTACGCACCAGATGGCAAATCTCAGTGCTGCGATGGCAAACTCTCACCGTCCTGGCTAACGGGGACTTGCAGTAACCAGGCAGAGGCGAGAGGTGAACCCTGAGGTTTATCCAGCTATAGGGTCGCATGGACTAGACCCTCATGGTGTAGTCAAGGACCTGATGGCAGGAGGAGGAATGGAATCCTTTCTGTTTGAACCCAGCAGCACTGAGTTGCCCGTGCCTCTGCCAGCTGCTTTCTGCTCTTTCAGGGGTTGAGCAGAGAGGAGCTCCCAGGGCTGGTCTTGTGGGAAACCTCCCTGAGCAGCTGTCTTTGCCTTGGTTGAGTGCCTCTGTAGACCTGCTGCTCTCTGAGGGCTTCCATGTCACCCCTGGAAAGGCCCAAGGCTGGAATCTGTTGGACCCGAGAAGACACCACCCGTTGGGGTGGATGCAGGTCCTTCTGGCTGAATGGCGATCATGGGGGGGTTGCTGTCCCTGGTCTGGGTGAGCTACCATGGGTGTCACTGTCTCATCTGTGCTGGGCTGAGCTGGCACTGACACCATCTCTCTGCAGGGCTGCTCCCATGGAGGGGTCACGGTGGCCTGGGGACACAGGGGAGCTGCAGAGCTTGAAACCATGGGAAGGCAGAAGGAGCTCTGGTCCGGCTCCCTGGGACAGGGACAGCCACAGCACAAAACAACAAGGAAGGAGGTTTGGTGAGATACTGGAGAGCACCTCTCCCATGTGATGAGGATAAAGCCCTGATGAAGGGACTGGAGTTTCCACCGCAGGAGACTATCAAAGGCTTGCTGGCCGGGCCGGACGTAGCTGCTCCCTGCGTTGAGCCAAGTGGCATGAGATGACCTCTTGAAGCATCCCCTCCCCACCGCAGTGGGGGGCTGTCACCACCTCCTGGGGTGCAGGGGCGGCGTGGGGTCCCGAAGGAGGGCTGTGGGGACCAGGGCTCCTGCGTCAGCCGCCTCTGGAGCCTCACCTCTGTGAGTCAGCATTTCACTGCCAATGATTCACAGCAGCGCCGCAAGACAGCCAGGGGCTGGTGCAGGGCTGAAATTAATTGTCTGGAAGGAGGGCAGCGCAAGAGGAGGGAGAGAAGATGTTTTCCCTCATCTTATCAATGTTTCCCAAGCCTGGCTGTGAGGTACGCCAGCCCTGAGCTGGAGAGAGATGTGCTCTGCCTGCAAAGGGAGCTCCACCTTTCGGTCCCCTCCCTGGCAGTGCCCACAGTGCAGGGTTTGGTGCCCTGCCACCTTGACGAGATGGTGGCTGCATACAGCCATTGTTGTCCTAACTTGACAGCACAGTCCCCTGCTTGGTTGGACCTTCTCACATGCTGCTTCGGTCACGGCCAGTCCCTGCATCCCCAGGAATTGGCAGGGAGGTGGAGATGCCCTGCCTTCTCCCCGTGTAGGGGGGGGATACAGAGACCTCCATCTCTGGTCCCCACAATCCATGCAGCAGGGCTCCTTGCTGAGAACATGTTTCTGTAATTCAGATTAAAAGTGGGGGTCACCTCCCTTTTCCTGCTTGGACCCCCCAGCATGTCAACTGTAAATCGTTGAGCTCTTCTGAGCCAAATAGAGGACAAGGGACACGTACCACTCTTATACATCAAGAATATTATCTGGGCATCTTTCCCTGCCCTTTCGGGGCTCAGACACTCTCAACCTGAGATGTAAATTGTCAGACCTGCCCACAGGTGTAATCCTCTCGGGATGCCCGGCCCCGTGTTGATGCTGTAGCTCAGGGCTGGATCGGGGGCACTCTTGGTGCCTGCGTGTCCAGGTGGGTGCTTTCCAGCCTCTGATTTCCTTCTCCTGAAGGATTTTTGCAGCCCAGGGACCCTGCAGCAAGCTGAAGCACAGTGGGGGTGGTTTTTTTGGTTGCATTTTGCAAGTCATTGAGGGGTTTTCCGTTTGTCCCCTCTTTGGGTGTCCATAGTGTCCGGACAGTCGGATGCCAAAGGACAGATTCTCCCCAGCTCTGCAGGGAGACAAATGCTGCTGTTTGCAAATAAGGGAGAGTAGTGAAGTATTCTCTGAGCAAAGTGGAGTCAGAGCCAGGTGTAAGAAAGGTTGTTCAAGGCCATGAACTGCTTGCCATCCATCTCCACTGAGGTGACCCCATGAGGGTTGTTTTCTGCCACGGGGGCTGCCCGTGGGGAGGTGTCTGCCCACCTGCACTGGGGGTAACCCGGGCTCCTGCCTGCTATTCCTGGCTGCAGCTCGGCCCCGTGGCTTCCTCCAGCTCTTTTGACACCTTGTTGGTCTTTTCTTCTATCTGTGAAACACTTCAGAGCGTGGAAATTTCCGAGTTCCAGTTTTTTTTTCCCCGCGGCAGCTGGAATCCAGCTCTGCTGCACGTGTATTTTCGGGCCGGGGTGTGGGAGCGGACGCTGCGGTGCCCGTCGCTGCGGTGCCAGTCGCGGTGGGCAGGGCTGTGCCCCCCGGCACTGGGACTCGGACCTTCGGAAGGGACGGTGCACAGCACGTCCGACTGCGCGGCCAGGGCACTGCGTTAGTGTATATAACATAAACATTATACATCCTGAATATAAAAGAAGCAGGGAAAGCAGCCTGGGCAGAGGTAATTGTTGCTGAAAGATAAACAGGGGGACAGAGAAGGAGTATCAAGCAGGAAGGAATGGGAGTAAATCCCTTCCCCTGAACTGGTGGCCCAGTGTGTGGGCATTTCTCGCATTGTGCTGCAGTGAAGCCAGGGCAGGGCTGGGGGGAGACAGCGTCCCAGCTCCTTGGGGTGCAACCTGCACCTGGGGAGGAATAACGCCCTGCACTGGGACAGGTTGGGGTTGACCTGCAGGAGAGCAGCTCTGAGGAGAAAGACCTGGGAGACCTGGTGGACACCAGGATGCCCACGAGCCAGCAATGGGCCCTTGTGGCCAAGAAGGCCAATTGCCAGTCGACCAACACTCCCAGGTCCTTTTCTGCCAGGCAGCTCCAGCCATTCTTCCCCCAGCCTGTAGTGCTGCCTGAGGTTGTGACCCAAGGGCAGGACCTGGCACTTGGCCTTACTGAACCTCATTCTGTTGGTCTCAGCCCACCCATCCAGCCTGTCCAGATCCCTCTGCAGAGTCTCTCTACCCTCCAGCAGATCAACACTGCCACCCAACTTGGTGGTGTCTGCAAACTTACTGAGGGTGCACTCTATCCCTTCATCCAGATCATTGATAAAGACATTAAAAAGAATGGGTCCCAGTACTGAGCCCTGTGGGACGCCACTGGTGACTGGCCACCAAATGGATTTCACTCTATTCACCACCACTTTCTGGGCCCGTCCTCCAGCCAGTTTTTAACCCAGTTTAACCCAAACCATGAGCAGCCAATTTCTCCAGGAGAATACTGTGGGAGACTGTATCAAAGGCCTTGTTAAAATCCAGGTAAATAACATCCACAGCATTTCCTTCATCCACCAATCGAGTCACTTTGTCATTGAAGGAGATCAGGAGGTCCTGTCAAGCAGGACCTGCCCCTCGTGAACCCAAGCTGGCTGGGCCTGGTCACCTGGGCGTCCTTCATGTGCTGCAGAATGGCATTCAGGATGATCTGTTCCATCACCTTCCCAGGCACTGAAGTCAGACTGACAGGCCTGGAGTTCCCAGGATCATCCTTCCCACCCTTCTTGTGGGTGGGTGTCACATTTCACTGAATTTCACTGAATTTTTAGAGTTGGAAGGGACCATAGAGAAATCCTGCCAAAGCATGATTGCCCAGAGCTAGAGCAAGTCACTCAGGAGCATCCAGGTAGGGCTTGAAAATTTCCAAAGAAGGGGACTCCATGACCTCCCTGGGCAGCCTGTTCCAGGGCTCTGTCACCCTCACTGGGAAGCAGTTTTTTTCTCATATTTGAGTGGAACCTCCTATGTTCCAACTGATGCCCTTTATCCCTCGTCCTCTCACTGGCAACCACTGAAAAGAGTCTGGCTCCCTCCTCCTTCAACCCACCCTTTTGATACTTAGAGACATTAATAAGGTCTCCCCTCAGCCTTCTCTTCTCCAGGCTAAAGAGTCCCAGAGATGAGGAAAGCTCTCTCAGCCTTTCTTCATAAGGGAAATGCTCCAATCCTTGAATCATCTGTGTTGCCCTTCCCTGGACTCTTTCCAGTAGCTCCTTGTCCCTCTTGAACTGGGGAGCCCAGAACTGGATGCAGTATTCCAGTTGTGGCCTCCCCAGTGCCGAGTAGAGGGGGAGAATG
>BJBW01001620.1:47789-79368 GCA_004320125.1 Scolopax mira | reverse complement strand
AGGAAAGCTGGGGAGAGTCTGTTCACAAAGGCTGTCAACGACAGAACAAGGGCTAATGGGTATAAACTGGAGAAGAGCAGATTTAGATTAGACATTAGGAACAAGTTCTTTACTATGAGGGTGGTGGAGCACTGGAACAGGTTACCCAGGGAGGTGGTTGAGGCCCCTTCCCTAGAGGCATTCAAGGTGAGGCTCGATGAGCCTGGTCTAGTTGGGGATGTCCCTGTGACTGCAGGGGGGTCGGACTAGATGACCTTTGAAGGTCCCTTCCAGCCCAGATGATTCTATGATTCTATGATTTTCACTAGATACAGAAGTAAATTCAAACTCAGTTCCAGAGTATTTTGCAGATAAGACAAAGACTGACAGAATAGCCAGTGCTTGTGAAAAATGGCGATCCAGATTCCTTGGTAAAGAAGACCTTTAAAAAAATGTATCTTAATACTGGTCACATACAAAGGCACTGATCTCAAAACCACCGATGCACACACGCAACTGGGGAAAGCTTCCATGGAAAGCTGTAATGCAAAAGGCTTAAAGATCACAGCATGAAAGAATTTCCCATAGAGTAACAGTACTTCACTGCAACAAAAAGGGCTTATGAGAAATGGGCTAATGATGACCATAAAAGAGAGTAAGAAAAGGAAGGCACAGACTCTGTTACATATTGCAGGCATTAATACTAGATTACTCCAAAAAATAACTGGCATCATCCCTCTTTTTAAAACAATGCAGGAAAATGAAAGGTAGGGGAACAGAAGTTATTGTAAGGATGGAGGATGTGCACTGCAGCTGGCAACCTACAGACTTCACTCTGTCAAACTTTTCCTTAAGAAAATTGAGAAATTACTTGAACTAAATACACCACAGGAAGACAATACCAGGTGCTTAGATGAATCCTCAATCTGGGATAGACTATGTCAACAACGAACAGTGACAGAAAGCTAAAGCTAAACACTTAGATATTAAGGAACATAGTCCATGGAACACATTTTATATAAAATTCACTTACACAAGAACAGAAAAAAGAGCACAGGGCTCTTCCAAATCCTACAGTCCAAATGTCCAGTCTGCAATGCTGGTCTACTGCATTGCTACTGAGGTCTCCCAGTACAACTAGATCAGTCTCCAGTTTAGCAGAAGAGTACTGCTAAAGCAGGTGCGGTGGGGAGAAGCTCTGCACCATGCAGCCTGCATCTGATGCCAGAGCCTTTCCAATTGTGGATACATCATGTTAAGACATAAAGCATGGTAAAGAACTAGACTATCTCCCTACCTCCCATTCCACATAAGATTCCTAGACGTTTCACTAATTCAGCATATTAGTGTGCTTAGTGCAAGTATTATTTATGAGCTAGTGCTCTCAAGTCTGGACATTTCTGCACATGGACACAATAGATTGTTGAGGTATGCAAAAATCATTCAAGGTCACAAAATATGGAAGCTATTGAATTAGTTGTGCCCTGTGCCCATGACAAGGGTTTTCAGGTTTGACAATTTGGAGTTAAAGTGTCTGAATTCTGCAGAAATCCAATTGGAAGTGTGTGAGTCTTTTTCGGAAGCTAGTCTTTTTTTCTGTATGAATCTATAAATATTAAATAGATTTTCAGGTACATTATACAATACTTTGCATCTAGCACTAAGACCTAGTGATGTTTTCTGCATTACAAGTGGGAAAGTTTTCTGTACTTATTATTTCAGAATGCAATTTACAGGTTTTATAATTTACTTATATTTTTGAGAATTTGAACTGGATCTTAGCTGTTGAAGACAATCAACAATAGTTTCTCTCTTCCTGACCAATTGCTCATAAAGCAATATAATCTTGACTAAAACTTCACTGAGAAAGATGATTACGTCCTCCAGCAAGCTGGCTCAAAAGCTCACTTTTTGGTAAAGAATCTGATTCTGCCACGAAGAATTAGGAAAGTACTGAGAAGACCTAACAGATTGAGCCACCTCATCAGAAGACTTAATCAGAGGACTCCTTAGTTCTTGCATAGTGATTGGGTGTAGGTAAGAGTTAGGTGTTGCCTAAAAGCTCACATAGCCAAGTAAGGCAAGTGTTTGATTTAAGAGATGAAGAGAATCCGAGTGATATTTGAAGATGAACTGCAGGCAAGATCTGTTCCAATTTTGAGAACTAACTTTCATGTGACTGTTCCTTATTGCTACACAATCTTTCCATGACTCTGTCAACAGCATACCTTTTATTTTTGGAGAATAAAAAGAAATTGACTGAATTATACCATGAATAATTCATGCTTCTCAAAGGAAAAAAAGATGCCAAATAGATATTTCTAACTTACCTCTGCGATTAACAGGATCCTTAGCTACATATGCAACATAGTCAGTTGTATCCTGTCAAAAAATTAAAATATCTATAATGAATGCAAAAAACCTTTGCACCTATCATAGCAAAAGATCACAGTTCAGAGTGTGTATATTCCTGTGGGTAGACCTTCAAATGTCATGTTTTGCTCTACAGTTTACTTACAGTTACTACTTAACCCCCACTAAAAAGTTTATAGGTTTTGGTACTGATGCCACCACTTTGCTTTCTCCAGAGTGTGATCTATTCCAGCAGAACTTAAAAATCTGTTCCAAGGTCTTTGAAAATCAATTTGTAGAATTTAGATCAGGCCTCATTTAGAAGGGAGCAAAATTACAAATCCTCATCTTCAACTACCCAGAGAGTTTGGCTCAGAACACAAATGTTCATCTGCTTCTGTGTCAGAAAGAGTGGGAGCAACAGCCCTGCTCCCCAGAAATACTGAGCAGCAGCATTTATTTATGTGTGACAAGCAAGCATGTTGACTTTACTGACTACGGTGCCATATGGCACAAAGGTGCTCTGCCACCTTTGTGGCAGACTCCCTGGACACTCTCTTCCAGCCTCTGGGTTGTTCCCAGCCACCCCTGCTGCCACATGAGGCAGATATTCTGGCATGAGCAGACATCTTCTTTGGGGATTTTTTGTTTGCTCTCCTGTCACCCTCATGCTCCTGAGCACAAGTAGCACAGATTTTTATCATTGTGCAGATGAAACAGAAAGACCGGTGCTGGCACATCCAGAAAATTACATATATCTGTGATGTGATCAGCAAGTACCTGGTTAGATACAGCATTTCCTGACATGCCTGGCTAGTCAGGTATAGCTAAACTTTACCGAGAAATATATAGGATACACTCCAGCAGTCTGCGTAAATGTACCCATAGCCTTTTCAGGGGACTGATCATTGACAATTATGTTAAGATTCAATGTCAAGATCCAATGTCAAAACAAACATGAACTTTCAGTTAAAAATAGACTTCTTTAGCTTAGCTTTCTCTAATGCAAGCACACACACACCTCCCTACCCCAAAACAAACCACTGTGCTGCATGTGTATACAACTTCCTTCCTAAGGCAACCATATCACTTAATGTGCAGTCAGACACAGCAGTGATGAGGTTGCAAAGCAGAGAAGCAGAAGCAGAGAAGAATAGCCCTAGCATTTCTTCCAGAAATTTATAAAGCACCTAGCGACTATATGGCTGGGCAATGACTTGAGCGGAAGTAACTATCAACAAATAATCAGTTGAGAAAAGTGGCTATGTCTATAGTAGTCAATAAAACTGAGCTAAGGTAAAAGTGGAGAGTTGTTCCACAATTGTCCATACCGTTTGTTTGTTTGTTGCTACTCTCCCTTGCCTGGCTGTGCTGATCTCCCGCGCCATGCTCTGAAATCCTCTGAGGGACCAGCACGTGCTGGGCATTGATCCCAAGAGAATACTGTGAGGGAAGAGAGTGAGTGTATGGATGCAAATCGCATTGTGCTGTTTAGTTTTGGGGCCAGAAAACAGGCCACAGAACATTTATTTACTAGCACAGACATAGCTAATGGATACATTGATGCTTGAGTAAATCATAGCTCTATCTCATAGCTACCGTGGGTGTGAGAAACTGGAACCACCTACTCTTTATTTCATCTAAAGCTCTCAAATTCAAGCTGATTATGACAAACCAAGCTAAACTAGCCACATTTCACAATGGCTAAATTAGAATACTCCCATCAAAATACAGGGCTGGGTGGGTGCAACAAAGTGGTCCCTGACATTCAAGGACTGCAGATAAGTATGAATGAGTTATAATTTCTACCTCAAAGAAATTGCATTGCAGTGTCAAAACGTGGATGAAGGGCTGAAATTGAAAAACTACTGCCTTCGGGGATCTCTGAGAGACCTGACTTATTAGACCTATGAGATCTACTTCTCCAAAATTTCAGCAGGCACCTCCAAAAACAGGTATCTTGTCTTGCTGACTGGAAACAGTCATCTGAAATGACTACAGATGAAAAATACTTAGTGTATTATAAACAGGGGCCAAAGAGAGCAGATCCAGATCCAGAACACAATCTTGGAAGTGAATCAAAAATGATTGTGAAGTGGTGTGTAAAAGGATTTGGAGGAGATATTTTTAAGCTCCCATGTACTGACACAGACAGAAACTATCTGACTCATTGCAAAGAGGAATATCACATGTATATATATGGTACTCAAGCTGTTCTCCAAGACTGTGGAACACTTCTCCAGTGGATATATTTTGAATCATTGAATGCTTAGGAAGCAGGAGAAAAGTTCCAAAGCTAACTGCTGGTACAAATGCATGGCACATACCCAGAGCAGAAAAGTGGATGGGGTGAGGAGTGGGGGCAACCTCGCTCCTAAATAAACCAAACTTCAAAATTCAAAATAAAGAAAGTATTTCCTGAAGCAACATGGGCACAGATCTGCATTCTTAGTTCAGTGTGGCCTTTCTCCATTCATCTTAAATCTCATATGAGGAGATGAACTTATGGGCTGGAGCTCAACCGTGTTTGAGAGAAACAGATGGGTGGTGGCAGTCCAAAAAGTAGAAATCATTAAGGGCCGATGAAAATTCTGTCTGGATGAGCCTCATATGGTTTAATAAAGCTGTGACTTAAATCACATCCTTGCATCTTATCTTCTTCCATGCACACACAGGACAAAGGAACAAACTGCTTTATGAACAAGCTCTTGATTTAAGTTGTGAAAAATACTAGCCCATTGAGACAAGCCTTCAGAACATCATTAGATACTGATACCTACCTTCTTCACCACCAGAATGAGATTACCATGCAGAGAGATTATTTTACAGGGAGTACAACTTTACAATTTCACTGTCTCTTGTAGGGTCACTTACATAATGCCATTTGATTACTCTGATAGCTCATTGATTCAATAGAATGATTTTTATCTTTCTAAAACATAGGAGCTTGTTTACTCCAAATCCAATCTCTACTCCTTCTTCTCTCCTCTTTCCTGATAAATCACCCTATCAGTGGGCAGTGTGCAATGGTGTTTCCAGGACTTAGCATTTCGGATGGCAGGTGGTGAGCAATGTATCTTCAGCAGGGAACTGCTAATCACTCCTCTGTCCACTTCGGGAACTGTTCATTTGCAGCATCCATTGCAATCTGTTGTGTTTCAAAGCTGCTGTTGATCTATTTTTTGCTCCGCAAATTATTATGATATGGTGTCTTTTTCCTTTCTGGAACTGAACTGAACTCATCCGAGTATAACAAGAATGAAGTTTGCTCTTCTGTTTTCTGAGGATAGTGAAATGGACTGTTATTCAGTGAAGAGGATATGTCAAGGATCGTTAACAGAGTTGAGCTGAGAGAACTAACTCACAAAGCAGGCTACAAATTGCCTTACCTATAGTACATAACTGATAAACGACAAATAATCATATGATAGAGGAAGAGGCAGACTCATTCAATTAATCTAGATTTAAAAGCTTTCAAACCTCTAAGGTAAGAGGTAAGCAATATCTCTGTTTTATTATGCTACCATTGCTTCCTGGATGACAAATAGTTTTTAAGCACATTTAATATATGCTTTTGTAAGAACTGCTTATAAAAACAGGGAAAAGTGTAACATACAGGAGTCTGCCCTTTAATCCAAATGAACCAAATAAATAGGTTTATCTGAAAGCTCTGCAAAACTAGGAAGATCTGAGCTTTTTCTGAAAGCCCATCTTCAAGCTGCATGAGTGTAGTGAATATACCTGAAGGCAGTATTTAGGACAGTTTTCTCAATGTTCACTTAAAGATGAGAAGAAAAATGAGAAGAAAAACCATTCTATTACTGTAAAAAGTACAAAATAAAAAACAGTCAGGTCAAAAATTCACATGATACCCATATAACTATACTACATTACTCTGAAAAATTGAGACCTGTTTATCAGTTATTATATGAATGCTCACAGCCCTTTGATACTTTTCATTTCAGTCATTCAAAGAGGAGGATTTATGACTACTTGTCAGTTGTTTCCCTCAAAAAGAGTTTGATGGCAGCAATGAAGAATAATTTATGAAACAAGAAACAGGAGCAACTGTGGTTATATTTTTCTTTCAGTAAGCTATGCAATATATTTTGTCACGCAGTACTCATAAAAAAATATCTACATCAGGGAAAACTTTAAAGAAATGCTTACCGGATCACCTCCAGATGCAAAGGAAATAGATTGCATATGGTGATTTGCTATGATCTGTATGGATCAAAGAGAATAAGTGTGAGTCAGTCAGTTTTCTTACACATCAGCTTTTTGATTTCTTTTTTGGTTTGTATGGGGTGAAAATCCAAAACCAAGATCAAAATTACCTCTGCATTCCACCTACCAGGAATGCAAATAGCAGCATGATAATAGAAACAAACTTAAGGACAAACCTATCTATTATGGTGTCCTTTAAAACCTAGCAGGACGTGGCAAAATTGCTAAATGTACTCAAAACTCCAGTAAATCATATAGATCTGTCATACAGTACCTTTGGAGAAATTTTAATCTCCTAAAGCTCACTTTCTTTATTACAGATAGTGATGAATGGAGCAAAGGGTCCCATTCATCAAACATTCTGGTGAAATCAATGAAATCAAACTAATCTGCACACCAGTTACAGATTCTAACATTGCTTCCACTAACTACTATGTCATTTTATGTTTCAAACACCAACATGTTTGCAATCTGCAAACAGAATTTTGAATCTAGCTGCAATGTAGCATTGTGGACAAAATCTCAGGTATGCTACAGGTCATGTGAAATCCAATTTGCTTACATGCTATCTGAACTAATATGACAATTCTTTTGGAAGAGACAAATTGCCATGAACCTCTAATACAAGAGCAGCTCTGCTCCATTGCTATTCTGAGATTTAACTTAGGAAATCTTTTAATACTGAAATCATGTAACAACCAAGCAAAAAAAGATCATTTGAAAGAAAATTTCACTTGATCATTGAGTCATAGACACCGTGCCATGGAATTAATCTGGCATAGGACAGACCCCTTATCTAGTGCCTCAGAGCATGTGATAATAGTAATTTGGATCTTAATTGCTCACTTTGGAAAGGGTACTACATACTTGAGAAAACCATTTTAGAAAAAAATGAGGCTAAAAATATATTCTCTTGACTGTTCTCTCATCCTGCATCTTAAAGACCTGAACTAGGAACCATCTTCCTTGCAAAGAAAAAAGCCTGATGTGAGTTTCTCTGGATCTTGCTGCTTCACCAAGTTAGAGAGAGCTGACAACTATTTGTAGTCCTTCTTTCATTTCAAGAAGGCTTCATTTTCAATTTTCCTGCTTGTCCCACAGTGGCCTCTGAAAATATGGTTAATTTTTAAGTGTTCAGTGGTGAACCATCATTCTCTTACTTGTCAGTGAGGACTTCCTTCTTTTTTTCCCCATAAAGAAGTGATCCTTGCAATAGAAATGAACTAGTGAAGATTTGTTACACATTTAATATTGTCACTCTCTTGAATTGTGCAAGTAACCCAATCTTTTAGTTCAGCATCATAAAAACAGAAAATTATTTCAAATTACCTCAAAACATATTTTTCCAAATTTTAAGAAAACTGAAGAGTGCTTGAAACCATCAGTTCAAGTCAGACACTTTTTTTTTTTTTTTAATTCCACAGCTAACCAGTTTCGTTTAGTTTGAGGAAGGGGTATTTTCCCCCCTTCCAATACCAAAATGGAAACAAGGCATAGCAAATTATCAACACCTTGCATTGTTTAAATGGAAACTATTCCTAATGTCTGCACATAGTGTACAAACATTTTAGTGCACCCAAATCTGCATTTTAAACAAGTAAACAACACAAAACAAAAATTCGATTTCCACTCATCCCTGCTTAACATGTTCACAAAACTATGCAATTGTTTTCCTCTTACCCCAAAGGCCAAAAACACTGTCTTGTCTTTTCTTGCCTTCCAGCTCATCTGGGAAAAAGAGGCTACCACAAGGATTTCAAAACCATCCTTTTGGACGTGGGGCCTCAAAGGGCAAAGCAGCTGGGCCATGCCTATTTTAAAATCAAATGCTTGACACAAACAAGAAACAAGGGGACCACAGACAGACTGGGAATCTTTGAGAAACCAGATGTTTCCCAGGCTTGCAGCACCCAGACCAAGTCTATCTCAAAAAGAATGATGTGAGAGAAAGATAAACAGTTTTGTCAACTCAGAGAAAAGTCAAGACATCTGGGGAATGATTCTTCCCTGGCATAAATCAGTTCGACTCCATTTCTACCCTGACATTAGTTGAGGACAAGGTCACGTTCAAGGTTTGGAACTTTTGTAGTAGATCTAATTAACTATGCCAATGTTCCTATGCCAATGATCGGGGGCAAACTGTCCTTATGAAAAGCACTGCTGTATGTATTTTATAATCGGGCTCCAAATTACTGCAATCAACCATAATATAGCTCCCACAGTCTCAGGGATCACTGCAGAATATTATGATGTTTTCTAAATAAGGATAATAATGAAGATAAATTAATGAAAACATAATAATAAACAGCAAGCTTTTTAATAGACAATGTATGCATTCTTTTGTACTCTTTAATCCTGCAGCTCCTAAGGACAGCAGGAATATTTATTTTCCTCTCTAGCTGTATCTGGGCAGAAAGTTGCATACCCTGCAGCAAATAGCTCAGGAGTTACTGCACATGTCTGTCTGCTTTCACTTTATACATAACCCAAGCAAGGATTTTTCTCATCTCATACATCATTCACAATCCACTGCAGTGATTCCCCAAAGTCTGTCTGTACCTTCAGCATAACGAAGAGGAAGAAACAGGCTGCCTTGTCTCTGTAAACACTGGCATTCCACTGCACTGCAAAAGCCCCCCAAGACTATATTTTTAGCAGGTCTCAGGAAAAGATTGGCCTTTAAGGTTGTAAATGGGAAGAATGACAACAAAATTGGGGACGTGCATTCAATCTTTCAATCACTTACTACAAATGCATCCCTTTGAACACTTGGAAAGTTTGTAGCTTTACCCAACAAGAACTCCCAGAACCAGAAAATACCATTTCAAGTCACAGGTCTCTTAGGAGCAAAACTGAGCTACCTGAAACATGGCAAGAAGAAAATAATTCATCAAATCTGTGTTGAATAGTGGGATAAACTATGACTCCTACTGAGCTTAATATTCTGTTTTCATTCATTTAATAGATGTTATTGTGGAACAATAAAACTTTGAGCAACCGAGTATTTTGGCAGACAACAAATAATTGTGCAGTAGGATGTTCATCAAAAGCCTCACAAATGAATATGACAGTTACACTTACCTGTTTTGTATCAGGAGTCATCAGATTTAAGCTGGTAGTGGAGATATTCAGCATTATGTTCATTCCTGCAAACTGAAGATTGCTTTTTCCCAAGATGCTAGAAAGAACTTTGCTTGGTGGCTGTGAGGGGGGAGGGGGAAAAAGCACATTTTTATTCTCTGTGTATTTGGGATGACCTTCATTGTATGCAGGGCTAGCTGTAATTTTAAAGGTTTCTAAAAAGTTGCAGACTTCTCAAAGATCATTTCATTGCAACAGCTGTTTTCTGGACATGATTTCTTATTTATATTACTACTACTATTATTGATAGTGATGATAATAGATAGACAGTATTCATCCACTTTTGACCTAAAAAAATGGGGGGGTTTGTGAGACAGAAAAGTCTCATCTTCATCAAGGGACTAAGTGAGCAGAAATGCCTTAAGGCAGTATCTCAAAATGGCATGTTCTTATTCTGCAAAAACAACTTCAACTCCTTAAAAAAAAATCTGTTGTTTTCTCTGTGTCTACTGAGTGATCTACACCCTTCCCACATGGAAAATCAGACTCCAGTGATGCTGATGGGGTGCTCACAAAAAGGAACCAGTGTCATTATGCTGGTAGAATTCTTAGCAGTAGGTAAAAGCCCGGCCAGAGGCTAAAACCTCTGCATGCCACTGGCAAAACCATGTGGAAAGTACAGACTAGGAAAAGACATCTGTCTTTAAAATTTATATGAAATTTCGTTGCTGGGCAAATTTTATTCTCAGCTTGCAGACTTAAATTAAAAACAAACTATTTCTTCCCAGTAACTAATAAGCAACATTGCTTTTAAAAGACATAATACAGCAAGGTGTCTCACTAGGAACTTGGGGCTCTGTTTAACGTACTTTTCTAATGGCATTTTGCATCATTTTGCTTTCCAAGGAAAAAGATATTTTCCTCTTTCAGGTTTAAGATCAAAAGCCAGACAACCTAGAAACACCAATGAGATAAATTTGGTGGTGAAGGGAAGAACAATTTTAATTTCTGAGAAAATTTTACCAATTTTGCTGTGACATATGTAATCACATATGCCTAACTTTACCAGGGGAAGATTCTCCATTGCAAACAAGTGGTATTTCACCCTACCCTTTTCTGCTGGGATTCTGGCTAGATGATGAAGCAGTTGAACTTTTCCTTCCTGCCTGTTCTCCTGTGCCCAACACTACACACACGGTCTATAATTAATTGTTTTCTATGCTCCTTTGTTAAAGTTAGCATTAAATCACAGCTTTGCTAGCAGACCCCTGGAAGAGCAGGCACTACAAGATTGTTGAGAGCCATGAGTGCAGGAGCCAGGTCAAGGCTTCCTCTACTCCTTGCCTGCAGATACTAACTCCCACCACACAAATAAGAATAAAAACACTGTAATAAGTGTGTCAAGCTAATGCCCACTGGACCTGCTGTCAACGCTGGCCACGAAGTATCAGCCACAAGTGTTTTTTGGAAACAGGGAACAGAGGGTCGTTTGGTATGTTCTCTCCATTTCCAGAAATCAATGATTTCCAAACCGATTGTCACAAGTAGAATGAGGCTCCAAGAACAGGTCTAATTACTTTCAAAACTATGTTAACTTTTGGCCTCTGCAATAGCTTCCAGCACGTATTTCCACAATTTACTCATGCATTTTATGGAAAGGCATGCCTTTTTGTTTGTATTAAGCCTGCAATCTACAAAAGAAAGAAAAGGAAAAGGAAGGGGTATCAACTGTAGGAACATAAAGGCAAGTCATGATCTTTTTCCTTAGATGTACCCATACTTCTAGATGCCTATAGAAGTAGATCCTGACCTATGCAAGAGGCAACATACAATGGGTGAAAACAGCCAATATTTTAAATTATTAATGATGTGCAATTCTCAAAGCTGCTTTAAAGTCACCTGCCTGCTGTGCCTTGTCTCCTCTGTGTTGAACTAAGAAAATACAGTCAACCGCACTACAAGAAAAGAAAAATACCTTTCGTTTCTTGAAGGCTCCTTTTGCACCAGGCACGGCTTCGCAAACATGACTGATTGCTTCCCTGAAGAGACAGAAAATAGCCTTATGGCAAACGAATGTGTAGGTTTCTTCATTACACTTCAAATGCACTGGGAGAGAACAGCATCAGACTACATTTCTGCTCACAAGTGAGAATAGTTATCAGCTCAGTTACTCTCTTCTCAAGGCTAAAACAGGTGCCATTCAAATTTAGGTTCCTTCAGTGTGAAGCAGAAGAGAGTAAATAGTCAATGTTACTGTAAGGATAACTACATTATCCTTACAAAGTGGTGAAATACCACTTTGATAACTACAAAGGATAAAAATATTTTCTTGCAATGCAAAAAAGACATTTTATCATCCTAAAATTAGAGTACTTGTCTTGATACCATCTTCCAAGTCTCATCTTTGCACCTTATTAAGCCACAACGAATCTGTTCATAAGATATGTCTGTAATCAGCATCACTTTACAACTTTTTTTTTAAAGCATCCTTGTAATGTAAGGGTTAGTAACGATCATTTTTCTCACTACTACACTATGCATTTTTCCAATCAGAGCAAACCCATTTGGCTTTAGATAACATCAGAACCCTAAAATACTCCTGGTAATATGCATTTTGTATACAATACATGTGGCATAAAAATTTTAATTTATATCTGTTCAATGTGATCTGAATAATTTATTTGTGGCTCTATTTTTACATTGTAAGCAAAATTAATGCCATTAGCATTTTGCTTCAGTTCTCTAATATGGCTTCATTCTTTCCACTACAGTCAGGCTGAATGAAAGAAATGCATGTTGAAAATTAATTTGAATCCATACTGTCTCATAGAAGAGTAACTGTGTAATCCTCTTGAGATCACAGTGCTACAAACAAATCTTATAGATCCTTTCAGTATTTGACTACTTACTAACTGAATAGTCAACCTGGTCAGAATTTGGAATTTGTTGCCCTGCACTGTGACCTTTAGCTACAAAGCTGTAACAGACCTGTGCCATTAACACTGTAAGACAGACTTATTGCACAGGGACAAGTGAAGGTGAATTCTAAACATGTTTAACTGCTTCAAACATGGATTGAAACTAATTATATTATATTTAGACCTAAAAACATGCAAGTATTTTATGAAAGAAAAAAAGAAAACAAATGGGAGGCAATGAACTACAAGCCAAAGAACAGTCAAAAGAATCAAAGCCTTGAAACATGACCTTGACAAAAGCATAAATTATTTTAATTTTATTCCATGTGCAGAATATTTCAACTATGCATTATGTGAATGCACAGGATCAACAAGTGAGTCAGGAGAGAAATGTCATATATGCGTTAGCATTTATCATATAATGGCTTAGCAAATGTAAAAGATGTGTTTGATTGCCATCAGTAATTGCTACATAGTTATGCCTTGGGTGTTTTTACCTAGGGGCTAATTCAAAGTTTGAATCACCTGAAAGAATTGCACAAATTTATTATTTTTGGGACGTGATGGTTGTGGGGGTGGATCAGGCCTTAACAGCAGGTTTAAAGTCTTGTCATTCTGAAAAAGTGTGAGATTTATAGCGAGAGAGTCACAAAGGGTTTCAGGCATACAATCCTATCTTCACGTCCAGAGGAGACCTTTTTTGTTCCACAACTTGTCTTTTTCTTTTTTTTTTTTCACCCCAACTACATCCACTGATTTAATGAAACTGCCTCTTGCTACAAACCTTGCCTTCCACATGCTCTCAGACCATCACAGCTACAACTGCATTTCATCTCACAACTCAATGCTTGTATTTACTTCCCACATTTAGGAAAATGCTTCTTTGCCTCCAAACAAGTGTTTTAGTTAAAATAGCTACTAACTTTTCTTACAGAGCAAGTAAAACTCAAACAGCTGAAAAGAGCAGACCTGATGCATCTTAGAAATACAGCACAGCAAGCATACACACACTGATCATCATGATACTGAGACACAGGATACTTCTGAAAATGTAATCAGGAAAAAGAAATTCTTCTTTGCCACCACAAGTGCTTTTCTTTGACTCAGAAAAAGCAAATAGACATAATATTCTACAGAGCCATCCCCTCTGCCTTGCTACTGAGCTAAAAGTTATGGTTTCCCACAACTGGTGGTTTCTTGCACCGATCCAAATCCTTTGCAGGCAACGGGGTAGGAAGCTCAGGCCTGTGGCAGTCACCAGCCTGCTGCTGTCTTTCAGACCTGTGCATTTTCCTTCCCCAGGTGTGTCTGAGCTGCCCAGCATTTTGGCTGCAAGTGGCTGCCACAGAGGCATCACCAGCATTTCATCCTCTTCATCTCCTCCAGTGGTCTGATTAGCGCACTCTGATCCCTCAGAGGTTTTGCATCTCACAAAAAGGATTTTTATTTCAGATATATGAACTGTGCTTGGGGGCTACATTTACCTATACCTTCCTCTCTCTTCCTATTTGCTTCCACCATCTTCCTTCTCTAATGGCAACATGGAGCAGGTAGGAAAAAACCAGAATTTCCAGGTCATTGCACTTGACAAAAACGCTTACAGGCTTGTAATTTTTCTGGTACAGGGCTGGGATTTGTAGTGGTTTTGCTTCTACCTGTTCTGACTGCCAACTCCCGATAATTAGATATAAAGCATGTTACTCAATAAACTCATCTGACTCGAGGACCTTGTTGATCAAAACTGCCACTTGAGTGTAGGAAAGGAAACACACCAGCTGAAGAGGCTGAAGCCCAGGGCTGAGGGTTGGCAAGGCAGCCGTGGTTACTGCCTGTACACCCTGCTTCAGCAGAGCGGTAAAAGCACTAAGTGGCTGAAAAGCCAGGATACACATCCTCTCGATCTGTAACTAAGTGCTACAGATCTTCCAACTACCAGCCTTTCTTTTAGAAAACGTATCTCAGTTTTACTGAACTCAGTGTTCCCCAAGTCTGCAGGAAGGCTGGAAGTGTGGAGAAGGACATAGATGACAACTTGTGGAGTCAGATGACGCAGGATATCTGAACATGAATTTGACCCTTTTTTAACTTCAGTTTTTGAAACTCTGTGAATATTAAATGTACCCAAACAACTGCAGGGTTTAACTTAACAATGCTTTTGGTGAAATCCTAGGAACTTCAGAAAAGATACTCATAGATCAATTCTGCCTAGGCAAGGTCAGAGCAGCCTGGCAGCAACTCTTTGTGTACCTGCAACGAAAGACACAGTACTTTTCCTACCTGGGAGTTAAGAAGTCTTAAAGAAGTATCTGATGAAAACAAGAAGAAAAAGGATGGCTGAATATCTTCTACTTTTTCCAGGGGAAGGTTCCCTCATCTCTCTGTTCAGAATATTCTAGATCATTTAGGGGTGAGATCTTAACACAGATAGCCTGGCGGTGTGGAAAAGACATCCTAAATACTTCTTTTTGGCATGCTTTGCCAGGCAGCACAGGGCAGATGTAAGCTGCTTTTGCAGCAAATCAAATTTGCAAATAACTCTGCAGTATGAATGTCTGAGCCACAAGTCAATCCCAGAAATAGATATTGCTGCTAAGCTGTTACCTGACTTGTGCATAGAAACACTTGTCTAAGGAAGGCAAAAGCAGATATTCTGGACATATCTGCATGGCTAAACAGTTGCACAGTTTGGAAAACTTGGATGTGACTTTATTCACTCCCTTATCGAAACCAAAGTTATTCAACATAGACACACATTACACCTTTCTAAGCCACATGCTGAGCTATGCTCAGATAAATACCAGTGTAGAGTTATCTTGATCTCTTGTTAAATTTGGTATCAAACGGTCTGCATACTGAGTTCCAGATCTGCCCAAGAGTATTTTCTGCTTTGCAGACGGTCATAATGTGGAGTCATTTTTTTGGCACAAAACATATTGTGTATTTTGAATATAATTTCAGCATTCAAATTTATCTAGTGAAAAATTACAAATATGCATTTTCTGAGGCTGACCTATTCTGCTTTAAAGTGAATTGACATCCCTCTGAGACAGAAAAACAAAATTTTATGTTGCCATTAAAAAGGCTAATGCCCTGATATTTTTCATAGCTTTAGTCATATTTTACTCTGACTGTTATATAAAGTAGCCCACTCAGGAAGCTCAAATCTGTTCCTCTATGAGACACTGTCACATGAAAATACCCTGCCCTCCTATGGTTTCAATGTGGTTTTTTGGCTGTGATGCTATGTTTTGTCGCTGCTGGTTTAGTTTAATAAAATTTAATTGATTAAAAACCAGGATTCTGGAACTCATATTTCAAGGAAATGACAGACACACACAGAAACCACACAGATCTCCTCAGTGTATTTAGAAAACAAGTATAGCCATTTCAAATATTGACACAAGAAACTGTGACTCATTTTTAGTGTGAAATGTTTTGTATGATGAGACTTGAAAACTACCAATATTCTCCTGTCAATATCTTCTAGTGTCCTACAGTTCCCAAGTTTATCTTTTCCACCTGCAAAGAACAGGGCTTCACAGGTTAAAAAAGCAGACATCAAATGATGAATTTTTTAAATGAAAGCATGACATATCTAGAAGAACTGTGCAGAATGCTCCCAGTTATTTTTAACAGTATTATATTCCTGCCAATGTTTTTTATAATTCATAAATCATTGCCACATGTTGTACCAGTATTTGCTGAGGAGAAACAAAGTCTATACCAAATGTAAAAATAATTTGCTTCTTAAAAAGAAAAAAGAGACCAAAACCACTTTTTTAGAAATCAGTTTAATAATTGAAATACAATTTGTTCATTTAGAAAACAAGCAAAATGAGCACGTGCTACCTGAGGAAGCACAGAGGACATTCACAAGCTCTGAAGACTACACAGTATATTGCTGTTTACAGAACTTTAAATGCCAACTGGGAAATTGACCATGTCTGGAAGATATAAGGCTGGAGAAGTAGCTAAGGAAAACAGAACAGAGAGTATGGATAGGAAAGGAAGGCCAGCTGTGTGGAGTGGATGTGCCTACTGCCACAAATTCAGACTACCGTGCCAGGAGTACCCTGCAGGTACTCCTAGAAATCGGCACAGAGATCATTTGTCACAGCAGTCCAACTGAAGTGAAGCCCGTTCTGACCATATAAGTGACAGAAAGTCTGGAAGAAAAGGCTTCTGGAGTAAGTCAACATTAGCAGATATGTCATGCAAGATGTTGTCACTCGCAGAGCAAGAAGACAATGACTCCTCCTTTTCTTCCCCTCAGTGCCTCATTTTGTTTCTTGAAATGGAGTTTTTTCACATGTAGAAAATCTACAAGCAGAAAATGAAAGGAAGCTGGCCGACTTCATTTTTGGTTTATTGAATAAACTTTACATAGAAAAACAGTTGGTTATGGCAACTGTTAGACATAGAGTACCACATGCTACTAAATATGTAGTACGCAATCTATGCAATAGTTGTTATTCTTACACTCCTCCATCTTCAGTGTGAGACCTTGATCAACCTGGTAACAAAAGTCCATGCATTTGAGAGGACTCCTGCTTTGGGGGGTCGGACTAGATGACCTTTGAAGGTCGCTTCTGGCCCAGATGATTCTATGATTTTACTGCCAAGAATCTTTTTATCCATTGGTATTCTCTAACAGCTCTGTTCTCTGTATTTATAAATTATCTAACTTCAATGAATATTTGAAGCAATTTCAGTACAATCTGTACCTTCTTTTGTAACATGCAAGTAAGTTTCAGAAACTGTTCATTAATCAGTAACAGAGAAGTCTACCTGATCTCGATGCCTTCTTTGAATAGAGCAGTTCTGAACAATGGTTTTAGTTTTAGATGTGTAGAATGAAACTGTTTATCCAGTAGCACAACTAATTTAGATATATCTCTTCAGTCTGCATGCACATACAAAACTGGAAGAAACATTCATTTTTCCTTATAGCTATGATAAATGTACACCGCCAACAGGCAACACCAGAGAAGCATACAGCTGCTCCTCCACTGCTGAGAACACAATCATGTATGTCTGCAATTAGCCATTATTTAGACTCTGATAATCTTGGTCCAAAAATTTGTGTACTTTTGAAAGAGGAAATGTCTTAAAATACTGGTTGCAGCTTTTATGAACATAAAGTGGGGGTGTATAAAACCTTGATGTTGAATGCATGCCTACAAAAGCCTTCCTTCTGCAAAACTCTCAATCTATCAAGAGTGCAAAACTCTCAATCTATCAAGTCAACGATACCAAAACATTAAAGAAAAATGTACTTGGAGCTTTAGATCTGATAGGTAGCTCCAATTCTTTAACATCTGTCTTCTGTTGCTAAATCAGGATCATAGTAACCTCCAAACTGGGTCTAGCCTTGGGTCATCTACTATACTATCTTTTCTCTCAAAAAATAGCCCATAGCAGGTATTTCAAAGGATGGCACAGGAAACCTTACAAAGTAAAATGAAAAAATTTAGTCTAACTTTTCACTAACCTCTAGTTCGCTTGATGTCCAAAGTGGGACTTTGGACATAGAGATCTTCTAAAACGTCTTTTTTATTAAAGGACTGAAGTTCTGACACTGCCCTTTCAAATAACCTCTTAAGATACACGACATCTTATCTTTGGCAAATATAGAAGCCATATTTGCCCAAAAGACTGTCCAATGCTGATAAACTATCTGGTGTGACTAGACATGTCATACAAATAACACTCAAATTACTTGTGCTTTTGTTTCTCAGTGTAATCAAATTGCTAGGTGCTATTAGCAGAAGAACTTGAGAGTGTCTGTTTCCAAGATGCTAGGCAGTTGTTAAATTTGCATTCTGATTTGCATTCAAAATATGTTAAGACCACTCTGCCTCAATCCTCTTGCTTCTGCACAACCAAGTGGAGTCACTAGCTTTCTGAAAACCCAGTGTACAACTGTAGCCATTACTGCTTCCCCCACCATTTGGCTTTCAACTCTCCAATTTTCCCATCGCTTGACAGGCCCTTTGCCTTTCATCTGCAAGTGAATGGCAGAGCTCAATTGATTATTCTCACTCAGGCTTTGTAGTACCATATATTACACAGATTAATCCAAATATTAGCTAAAGTTTTCCCCACTAATATTACATTGAAAATTAAACAATCAAATGTTAAACATGTAAATCTTATTTATTCTAACACATTTCTGTGCTAATGACAGCTAAACTAGCAAATATAAATTATGCCTTGATAGTATCAGGCACAATAGCTGTCATTGCCCCATTTAGAGGTGTGCAGTATGAATTATAAGGATGTCCCCATCCACTTTTGGGAACTCTGCTTCCTGGTGAACAGAGCACTAGTCAGGACCCCATGCCTCCCAAAGCATTGGTCCTAAAGCAGATGTGCACAAGGAAAGGATACTTGTTCACATACAGCCATGTATGCAGACTGTGGGGTGGCTACTCATGTTCTGCCATTCCCTAAGGACCATCACTTAAGCACTACCACCTGTCCAGAGTCCACATAGCAGAAAGCAAGGGTGAACCACACTCACCTTCCAAGCAAGCGAGCATGTTAATGAGGAGACTGAATACAGAATTCTCTGCAGATAACACATTACCTATCCGCCTTTAAAAATCATGGAGGAAACACTTCCTTTTCAATGTCTTCCATCCTTTTTTCATTGAAGTTTGGTGACAGTAAATTTCTGCAAAGAATACAGATATGGCTGAGAGACTACATCAAGTGAACTTCATTCATACTGTTTAGCACTGGACTCGAACCCAGCTCTAAAATCTGGATTTTCATCATCTCCCATCCCGAAACTTGGGATATAAACATAAATGGGTTTGGTTTTCACAATTAATACAGATCAGATCCAAAATCAGGAAAGGAATCTCTTACAAATTGTTCAGCCCATCAGACTTCATGGAGAGTATTGGAATCAGAGTTTAGATTCAGGTCCACTGCTGATATGAAGTATTCTGGTTCTCTGATCTACTTGCTATTAACACAGCATGTAATGTTTTACACAGCCTGGGGAGGTGTGACTTTCTGAAGCTGCATGCAGTAAACTGATTGCATTCAATTAGATACCAATGAACATGCAGCCTAGTAGTGCAGACTCTGTTGTACAACAAACACTGCATGCAATATTATTCTAATTCAATACAGTGCACAACTACAGTCATGCATACAACACAGTAGTGAAAACTCATTACACTATCACAGATTTAACAATAAGCAACAATAAGCAACAATAATACAAACATATTATATAAACTGCAAACACTGCACATGTTGCAAAAGAATTTTATCTGATTTTTATTTTTTATTTTAATAAACAGCCTGAGGGCACAAAGGGCCTGGCCACACAAGCTTAAGGGCGGGTGGCCCTTTCTGTAACGATGATGGTAGGTTTCACATGAACTTAGGACAACATGCCACCTGCAGTTAGCTCAGTAGACTTGCCTGCTAGTCCTCCTGTTCCTCTGCTGTGTTGAAAATTAAATGCTTCTGTTCGTCTTGCTGCCCAAGAAAGTCATGTTGACTTCATATGTGTTACAAGAATTATTACCAGATAATTAATGATGCAACATATGGATTCAGCTGGCTTTTATTTATCATTATGCATAATTGCTGACCCTTAACTTCTGCATACATTTATTTGCTTAAGAATTTACATGACACTACATTCAATACACAAAAGAATAAATACAATACAAACTGAGTAATACTACTCCAGTTCTCCTTTTTCTCCTGTAGTGAAAGAATATTGAGACTTCAAATGTGTAATGATAAAGGGAAAAATACTTTATGAGTTGTGCATTGCTGTTCATTTTTCCTCAAATCAGATCAAAAGGAGAATAACAATATCTTGTGTCAGGCACCAGCAAGGTTGCTAAGATCCAACAAAGAGTATGACAAGAGAAAGTGCTTGATCACTGTTTTAAGACAAAGATAAATGTATTTCTTTAAGTTTTTACATTTTAATTTACAAAAAAGGAAAAAGCAAAACAAAAACAAGTTACAGGCCAGGTACAACAGCATCAGATGGCACAGGTTGGTTTTCACATGATTGTGACAAGGAAGGAAAGATTGCTCACCAAACTGTGTACACAGGGGGTTCAAGCCAATTCCTGGAGTTAAAGTCACAGTTCTTCATTTGTCAGACTGGTCCATGCATAAGCACTGATGTATATACTTTCTTATACTGTATTAATTGTGACAACTGGGATTTTCAAAGCCATTCAAAACATGTGGATGATCTTTCCCCATTAGCTTCTTAATTACAATGGCTGCCTAATTCTCTAGATAACTGGAAATCTTATACCAATTTTTAAGTTATTTCTAAATGTTCTTATGATGCTTTAAGTGTCCTCTACAAGCATTAATTAATTTAATTACACAGTTATTGTGTGTAATAACTGTGACTGGGACTAATGGTTTCTCCAAAATAACACCCAATGTTTGCAGCAGAGCTAGAGACTATAATCTCACCCTCCCATGACTGAGACACAGAATATTTTTGCTTTTAGGAATTGATGATGCAACTTATTTTGGGGGTTCGTTCCTCCTCAATGCTAGCAGAGATATAAAATGATACACGCAATAACCCAAAGACAGAAAAAAAAGCAAACTTCCTATGTTTGAGGTCTCCAAATGGAGTAAAAGCAAGAGTAAGAAAGCAGACAGGGACAGGGATGTGATGCAATGCTAGAAAGGGAGGATACCCCATACTGGGGTAGGGTCTCCTCAACATCTTCATCAATGATCTGGACAAGAGGATTGAGTGCACCCTCAGTAAGTTCACAGACAACACCAAGTTGGGTGGAAATGTCAACCTGCTGGAGGGTAGAAAGGCTTTGCAGAGGTATCTGGACAGGCTGGATTGATGGACTGAGACCAGTGGGATGAGGTTCAATAAGGACAAATGCTGGGTCCTGCACTTGGGCCACAACAACCCCAGGCAGCGCTACAGGCTTGGGAAAGAATGGCTGGAGACCTGCCTGGCAGAAAAGAACCTGGGGCTGTTGGTCAGCTGTGGGCTGAACATGAACCAGCAGTGTGCCCAGGTGGCCAAGAAGGCCAACAGCATCCTGGCCTGTATCAGGAACAGTGTGGTGAGTAGGACTCGAGAGGTGATCGTCTCCCTGTACTTGGCACTGATGAGATCTCAAGTAAAGTACTGTGTCCAGTTTTGGGCTCCCTTCCACAAGAAAGACATTGAGATGCTGGAGCGGGTCCAGAGAAGGGCAATGAAGCTTGTGAGGGGTCTGGATCACAAGTCTTATGAGGAGAGGCTGAGGGAGTTGGGGTTGTTCAGCCTGGAGAAAAGGAGGCTGAGGGGAAACCTTATTGCTCTCTACAACTACCTGAAAGGAGGCTGTAGAGAGGCCGGGGTTGGTCTCTTCTCCCAAGTCACAGGCAATAAGACATGTCTTGAGTTGTGCCTGGGGAGGTTCAGGTTAGATATTGGGAAAATTTTTTACACTGAAAGGCTTATCAAGCATTGGAATGGGCTGCCCAGGGATGTGGTTGAGGCACCATCCCTGGAGATGTTCAAAAGACAGGTTGACATGGTGCTGGGGGACGTAATTTAGTGATGGGTTTTTTTTGTCAGAGTTAGGTTGATGGTTGGTCTAGATGATCTTTAATGTTAAGGTCCCTTCCAACCTAGATGATTCTATTATTTAAGCATGATGTATGCTTATTAGGAAGATATACATCCAGACTTCTGTACTGAATCAGGCAACTTGTCTCATCTTTTCTAACTGATTTTTTAATTTTGTTTAGTAAATACTGCATAATGCCAGAAGCCATATGGGCCCAAGATGGATCACCTTCTTTCATTACGTGTTTTGCAAGATCTTGGAAAAAATAATAGATTAAACCGGAGTAACATATGCAGTAGGATCACATAAATTATGGGTGAGAAAGGGATCAGAGCTGCCTTGACATCTGTTTCTCCATTTATGGGAAACAGTATAGAGAAGCTGAAGCAGTCCCATACACAGAATGGGGTATCTAGGTTCCTCAGCTGGAGCAGTCACAGATAACATTACTAGATCTACAGACCCAAGCCTCAGCGTCACTTCATGATGAGCTGTCAGGTTACAAGTTTTCTTACTAGTGCCAGGTTGCAGAGAAATCAGCAATGGACATACCTAAGTATAAATGTATGACAAGTAGACATAAATGTAACTTTTATTTCATTTATAATCAAAGGGCTGCACATATCATTTGGTGCCAGGTGTTTTCTTAAGAGGGAATTGGTGACTGTAATATCAGAACATCAGCCTTATTAATTCACTACATACCTTGAGGCCTATGTTATGTTTCTTAACACACACAAGCAAGTTAATCAGCAAATGTGAATTTTAATATTTTCTTAATAAAGAATAGGCTTGTATGTGAAATGCGACATGAGAAAGCATGGCACAGGCTGCTTCCTATGGCTACTTAAAACTTAAGACATGCCATGGGGATTTCTACAGCCAGATGAATTAATGAAACACATATTGAGATGCTAGATCTTGATTCAAAGGTCACCTAAAAACTCCTACTTTTAATAAAGTTTTAGATCAGAAACTACACAATCAGCATGATGAGTTAATGAGTCTTCATTGCTTTAGGATAAACAGAAAATTACAAATGCAAAATAACAGGAAGATATGGTCAGAGGAATATGAGCCAGGAAAATGCCCACCGTGTAGTCAAATATGCTATAACTTCAACAAAACCCCACATAATTCCTAGTCTATTTCACAGTAAAAGCCAAGAATCACTTTTGTATTGAAAGAACTATAAAATAAAGTCACTTCATGCAGACCATATTGCTTTAGATAAGCAAATATGCTTAAGCATTAATGGGAGAGCTGTGCCTTTAAGCTAGATAATAAGAGAAGTGCAATACTATTCAGTGAAGACATATATTGAAAGACACTTTAAGAAAAATAAAGCCAAATTTGGTTCACCTTTAGATACAGAATACACAAACAGTAACTATCACAACTATTTCATAGATCAGTATAATTTAATTTCCAAGTGGTAAATAAAAGTGTGCCCCCTGCATTGGCACTACAAGCCTTCTTAGACACTAAATAATTTCAAAAGGTCACTGCTGCAAATACCACAGAAATGTACACGGTAATTTAAAAAAAACTACTGCGGTAAAATTCTCAAATGTCTCATAGTCTAGATTGCCTGAAAAACAGAATTCTGTCATTTACCTGTCCTGTGCTTTTATGCCCCTCATCAACACAGTAGCTTCACAAATTAATGATTAAGATTTTGCGAGCACTCATGGGGTCCAATTCAAAGCTGCTGTATGCAATTGTAACTCTAAGCCAATGCCATACAATCAGCATCCAAGCCTAAAAATAAGTAATTTTTCTCATTTAATAAAAGGAATACCTAGCTGTCTATGGCATAACAAATGGTTTATGACAGATTAGCAGCAACTGCAGGACACCTCGAAGTGGTGAAATTCAAGCAATGCATCCAGTCATTTCACTTTATATGTGTTCCTTTGGAAAGGATTACGTTCTTATTTCAATGCCAGAATTTGAAAGCGTGGCCTCCAGTTGCTAGAAGATATTAGTACAACAGCTCTCTGAAATCAATGAGCTCAGCTTTTCAAGTGAAAATGCTGCGAAACACTATTTCCTATAGTTCTCAGAAATAGTCTCCAAGGAAAAAAAGGATTCATCGACTTCTTAAGACAGTGCTGTATTGATATACTGCTCTTACAGAAATACCATGACAAGTTTAAAAGAATTGCAGCTCATTGTTTCTTACATACAGTCTGGAAAAGACAACATAATTTCATTTGTCTCTGGTATCGTTGTGGTGATGTATTTTAATTTATATCCTTTGTACAGTCAGTTTGTAATCTGACGTATTTTCATAAGATATTACTATAAAGACTTGTAAACTCCAAACCAGCTCTGTAGACTAAATTTGACAAGCACATTGAAGATTTTAAGTGTATTCTAATTCTTATTGGCTTAAAAGTCATGCAATTGATATCCAGGTTAGTGTCTTATTCAGTGTAACAAACAGGCCAAAATTTTCTAAAGCATTCACTGGCACATCAAAGGACCACGAAGAAAATATCCCTAAAGCCCTGTTGGAACTATATTAATGCCAGGTGAGAGATATACGTGTAAAAGCAAAATTAAAAAGTGGACTTATGGTATCCAAAAATTATTTATTACGTGTTTTGCCATGTTCCTGGACTTTGGGGACACAATTCATAAGTTTTAATAAATGTAATTGTATTAAGTCTTACCTTGCAATCTGTGTTCTGGTATTGAAGTCAAGAGATCTCATTGAACGTAAGACTTCTATACACCCCAAGTACTGTAAGGAGAAATAAACAGTTGGAAAACATAAAATTATTCTTGAGTTCTGTGAGGAAATGCAGTGAATCACAAAAAGTCATTTACAATTCTTGGTTTTACATTTTATTTATCCTATGTGTCAGGTAAGTATTTATGATTATGTTCTTGAATGCTACATAAACATTTTATTTCATTTAAGTCTCAAGTTTGGTTCAACATATAACTTTAATCTAATCACTGTATTGTGCCTAGTCCATAATGTGTTGAAGTGCTTTTTAATTTTCTTCTATCTTAATTCTTCTATTTTAGATCTAAAGCTAACTAAAATAAAAAGTAATATTAATGAAAAAGGAAGTGTAGTAAAGCAAATTCATCTAGTAGTGGTTAGCAGGAAAACCTGATTTAAGAGGGAGAGAACTAGGTATCATTAGTACAACAAAAAGGTAAAATATAGTAGGGAAAGCCAAAAAGAGCACCAGTAATCCAAAGAGGATTCCTTAATAACCAGCTTGAGCATAGGTGAGAGTTAATGACACTAGTATAAAGGCAGAGGAAAATGCTAACAAAATATACTAATAATCCATGCTGGGAGATGGCTTCAGGGTCATTCAAGAGAGGAATGACATGAAGGTTAGCTAATATTAGGAAAAGACCAGTGACCTAGATTTCTGACCTGCACCTCTATGAAAAAGAGGGCATCCCATTAGAAAATATGTTAAAATATAACATTATCTATCAGAGGAATGAGACAAAGTCAGGTGAATCTTCCAGACTTGCTTCCAAAAGTGAGCATAATTTGCATGTGTTACAGCTTACATGCAGCTGCAGCACTTGTCAGACATTTGGATGGTGACTTTGTACAAACTCATGACTAACATATCCCATGGCAGTATCTTTGCACATAATGCTTGATAATGCTATTCCAGTATTGTGG
Source organism: Scolopax mira (assembly GCA_004320125.1). Taxonomy (NCBI): domain Eukaryota; kingdom Metazoa; phylum Chordata; class Aves; order Charadriiformes; family Scolopacidae; genus Scolopax; species Scolopax mira. The sequence goes on along the minus strand of BJBW01001620.1, from coordinate 53,563 downwards.
TCTTATATCGGCTTTTATATCAGTTTTATATCAGTTTTTGTACCTATTCACAGTGTAATGCAATCTCTTTGGGTATGAAACTGGTGCAAAAAGTCCTGAGGCCACCATTTTGTGTCTGTTTGGGAATTTTATTTATACTGAAAAAAATATCTTTAAATTAGAGAACTACTACATCAGTAGCTATACTATCAAGAATTTCAGCAATGCTTTTTCTATAGAAACATGTATGTCACAAACTGTTTAAAAGTTAATAGAGTATCTAGTTTGTTTTCATGTGTCCATTATTATTTAATTTATTGCTAGTAAATAAAAGTTATGAAGTCTTTACAACCCTGAATAAAATAAACTAGAATATCAAGTGACTTTTATTGACTAAATAATAATCAAACTTGGATTATACAGTCCACAGTTTCTTGTAAGGGTTGTTTCAAGATACGTTTCCTTGAATTTTTTAGAATTTTCCTGCAATCTCATCTTGGAAAATCCTCATGGAAAATGCCTTGTCTATAAGATATCCTGGTACATGGAGCTTTCAAACTAAGGGTCATGCTCTCAAACTCTCTAGATTATCATCACTCCTCTATCAGTGCAAAATTAGGTAACCCTTGTATCTTATTACAAGGAGATTCCTTTTTTACGTATACTGCTCCCTGAGTACTTAAAGCATACAGAACATTGTCCTGCTCTGATGCATGAAGTTAAGCCATTAACTCTATTTTTAAGTATCTCTAAGGGTGATTTGATTTCCTTGGAGATGAAGTTTGTTAAACATCATTGAGATAATTAGTTGAAGTCGCTTAACTTATGACAATATACAGCAATGAAAGATGTTTTCCTGCACTCCTTTTGTGTCATTTTGCTTTAGTTCTAGGATGCTTTTACAGATAAATTTTCCCAAATACTTATTTCATATCAGGTACTTTTATAATTAAATATGCTGTAAATCATGTAACTATTCAAAGGTATCCCAGTGACTAGTGAGATACTTGGGTTTTATTATTTCATTAATCTGTTTACTTAGATCACTCTATACTAAAATACTATTGTATTGCACTTGTTTCACTTTTACCTATTGGTCACAAGTCTTTTAAAGCAAAGTAATTGTACAATTTTGAGAATCAGGTACAACACTAGAAGTAAACTCTGGAAGACAGTTTGACAAATACGTCCAGGCATGCAAGTAAATACACAAACACATGTGGACACAAATAACTGTCAAAACAAAATAAAAACAGACAAATACCCATAAACATACGTAGAAGGCATGCATTTAGATTCCTATACTACCTGATCTGCATTAACAAGAGCAGAGACAAAACCAGATGGAAAAATTACCCTGTGTTTGTCTTATGTGTAGCATGTATAGCATGGAGACAACTAACACAACATAGTAAGACTTGCAGTATTCCTGACTGATCAAGGCAAAGATGGCAACTGGTTTTCTGGGATAAAAGATGTGAACACTTAATCATCATGGATTTTCAAGTAACAAAATTACTATAAAAACTGACATTCAAAAGGTCCAAAGGCCAACTACAGGGACATGTAACTCACCTACTGCTATGCTTCAATTATTCCCCAAGACCAACATTGCTCTCTAACAAAATCCATTTGAAGTACATCCTGACAACGATCCACAGAAAGAAGACATACAACCAAGATAGCAAGTAAAAAAATTATTCATTTATTTCAACAAATAAATATCCTGATTAAAAAATAAATGCTATCTTTTGCTTTAGGTATTCTATGATACATTAAAACACGATTATAAAACAGCCTGCTACTAAATAAGCTCCTTTTCCCCCAGCACTTAATGTATATTCCAACCAATTGGCTACTGTGCACTGTGACATTTGTAAGTAAGTTCCCACTAGCATGCTCCCTCTCACTGCTCAGAAAACAAATTCATGGAGATGCAGCCTACCTTGAAGCAGGAAGATTTGCAACTACCACTTCCAAGGTCTCTCATATAACATTCTACCTCTGACCACTTTCTGATACTTGAATCAGTTTCCAGCTTATATACCTTCACTGAATGGTGCTATATCCTGCAGAAAAAGTCTTTTATATGAATTAATACCTTCCCATTCAGTGGTTTTAGTCTCATAACTAGTACTTTGCATGCTGAACAGCACCTTGCAGGAAGCTAATGTACATCAAAAAGCAGAGTGCCACATATTCCTGGGACCATAGGTCTCTCATTGCATGAAGTTCCAACTTCCTTACTAGTTCAAATTTTTTCAGGTAAGTCTAAGAGAAGGCCACATGTCCCAGGTTTCCAATTTGTACCATATGTTAAGATTTTTTCAATATTCCCTAAAGTACCCCTGTCTTATCTATGACTCAGCCAGAAAATTCTTGTTTAACAACTAAAATTTTTTACTTAACCCTGTGTTAGAAAGAGCACTGAGTTCTCTCAGCATTTTTCAGGAACAGACACTTGAACACATGAGTGCTGGATGCATTCATGTGCTTGGAGCAAAGAGAAAAGGCAAATGAGGGTAAGTCACTGTCAGAGATGCCTTTTGCCCCATGAATATGAACAATCTTACCCAGTGTTCCCTAACAATTTCATTCAAAGCAGCATCTTACTGGAAGAAATATTCCATTGTTTGACTCAGAAGCTAGTAGCCACAACATCAACAGATATTTTTGTTACAATTTTATTTTTACAAAAACTCAGCAAGCCACACTGCACTACAGCAGTCCAACTTAGGAGTGACAAATGCTTGATTGCTTGAACACTTGAATGGCATATACATGTCTAATAGGAGGTGAGTGTCTGTCAAGAACATCGGTGTCATGAAGATCCAACCATCACCTACTCTCAAACAAAATAAGGAATCTTAATCTCTGAGTCTGAACTACTGGAGTATCATTAGTTCACCAAAATGCATGGGTACTCTTAGTACATTAAGATAGACTGGTTTTAATCTGTGTAACCAGGGAGCCATCATCAAATCTGAGTGGTTCATAACATTGCAGGTTGTACCAGCAAGACACATAGCCTCGCGAAATTTACATAGGAGAGAACATCAGCAAACGGACATGCACTTGCGTTGTTAGCCAAAAGTGAATCGATATGTCTGAAATCTGCACTAACATTCCATAGCCTGGGGGTTCAAAAAGTAGATTCAAATTCCCAAGGTTCTGTGTGGTGTATGTAGATCTATTTTTTGAAAACAGAAATCTCTTAAACATATTATAAAATACCCTGTAATAAGCCAGTCACTGTAAGTTTCTCACTCTCAGGCTTAGGTTGTGCTTTTATTTGGTAAGTATGCAAAAGTGAGGGTCTTTTTACTTGCCACATCTGTTTCTCATGTGTATCTCAAGTCATATCTCTACATTTTCATTATTCCTTTTTCTTGGGAGGGGATCAGGCAGAGTGGGGAGTGTGTGTGGGGATGTTTGTGAGGAGTTTTGTTTTGCTGTTTGTATTCCTGTTATTTAAAGAGCTAGTCATGAATTAAAGTATCCCATGAAAGTAAACGAGTAGTTAGTATTATTCTAGTGATAGTGATCTAGATAGTGATTATTCACTAGTGATAGTTAACTCCAGTTGAGGAGCTTTTGTTTCAAATTCAGATTATGTTGCTTCTATTGCAATATGAATTTATTTATGCATCAAAATGTCAGTGTCTTCTAATTAAAGATATCACCATTAACAGCAAAAAGGACTTGCACAATGAGCACTAAGAGGTCCACAATGTGTTTCAAGTTTGCCATCTATCCTAAATCTTATTAAGATTCACCACCATAACTGTGGGTATTTTGACAGGGGGTTGGCCTATAGGGTACCAGGTTTGTTGACAGGAAATGGAAGGCATCTCTCTAAGGCGGAAAGGATTGTGGGGTCTTTAAACTAGATGTGAAGGGGGAAGGGGATGATAACACCAGATCTGTCCTTGAGGCTCCTGAGGCAAAAGGAATCCAGGAATCACAGATAAAACACCACAAAGGAAGGCTACCTGAAGAGCAACATGAAGAAAATGGAGCCATTCCAGGTACTAAGTCAGCCCCCTTAGGCGCCCAGCCTTGACACAAATGCATGCAGCATGGGGACCAAACAAGAGGAGCTAGAGATGTGCGCAGGCCTCCTGGGCTACAATATTATTGGCATCACCAAGATATGGTGGGATGGCTCTTATGACTGGACTGTTGGATGGAGGGTTACAGACTCTTCAGAAAGGGAGGCTGGACAGATGGGGAGGGAGTGTTGCCCTCTATGTCAATGACCAGCTGAAGTGTGTGGAACTCCACCTGGGGATGGATAAAGACCCAACAGAGAGCTTATGGGTCAGGATTAAAGGGAGCACAGGGGCAGGTGATGTTACAGTAGGGGTCTGCTACAGACCACCAGATCAGAGTGACAGGGAGGCTGAGGCCCTCTACAGACAGAGGACATACCCTGGTCCTCATGGGGGTCTTCAACCACCCCAATATCTGTTGGAAGGACAACACAGCATAAAACCATGGGACCTGATGAAGTCCATCCACAGGTCCTGAGGGAGGTGGAGAATCAAGTTGCTAAGCCACTTTCCATCATATTTGAGAAACTGTGGCAATCTGATGAAGTTCCCACTCACTGGAAAAAGGGGAACATAACCCCGATATTCAAAAAAGGAAAAAAGGAAGACCCAGGGAACTACAGTTCGTCTCACCAGTCCGTCTCACCTCTGTGCTTGTGCCATGGCAAGATCATGGAGCAGATCCTCCTGGAATCTCAGCTAAGGCACAAGGAAAATAAGAAGGTGACTGGAGACAGACAACATGGCTTCACTAAGGGCAAATCCTGCCTGACAAATTTGGTGGCCTCCTATGATGTTGCCACAGCACAGGTAGACAAGAGCAGAGCAACATATGTAATCTACCTGGACCTATGCAAAGCATTTGACACTGTCTCACATGACATCATGGTCTAAAAATTGAAAAGTCATGGATTTGATGGATGGACCACTCAGTGGATCAGGACTGGCCAGATGGCCACAGTCAAAGGGTTGTGGTCAATGGTTCAATGTCCAAGTGGAAGCCAGTGATGAGTGGTGTTCCTCAGGGGTCAGTACTAGGACCAGTGCTGTTTAACATCTTTGTTGGAGACATGGACAGTGGGATAGAGTGCACCCTCAGCAAGTTTGTCAACACCACCAAGTTGAGTGGCATGGTCAACACAGTGCAGGGAAGGGATGCCATCCAAAGGGACCTGGATAGGCTTGAGAGTTGGGCATGTGAAAACCTTATTAAGTGTCAAGGTGCTGCACCTGGGTCACAGCAATCCCAAGCACAAATACAGGTTGGATAGAGGATGGCTGGAGAGCAGCCTTGAGCAGAAGGACTTGTGAGTGTTCATGGATGAGAACACTCACTCAACATGAGCCAACAGTGTGCACTGGCAGCCCAGAAAGCCAACTGCATCCTGGGCTGCATCAAAAGAAGTGTGACCAGCAGGTCAAGGGAGGTGATTCTGCCCCTATGAGACCCTACCTGGAGTACTGTGTCCAGCTCTGGAGTCCTCAAGATAGAAAGGACATGGACCTGTTGGAATGGGTCCAGCAGAGGGCCATAAAGATAATCAGAGGGATGGAGCACCTCTCCTATGAAGACAGGCTGAGGTTGTTCAGCCTGAGAAGAGAAAGCTCCAGGGAGACCTTGTAGCAACCTTCCAATATCTGAAGGGAGCCTATAGGAGAGATGAAGAGGGACTCTTTCTCAGGAAGTAGAATGACAGGACAAGGGACAATGGTTTTAAATTGGAAGAGGGGAGATTTAGATTA
>BJBW01001620.1:30690-47725 GCA_004320125.1 Scolopax mira | reverse complement strand
GGCTGGATGGGGCTTTGAGCAACCTGATGTAGTGGGAAGTGTCCCTCCCACTAGGGGGCTTGGAACTGAACAATCTTTAAGGTCCCTTCCAACTCTAATCATTCTATGATTCTATGATTCAGGTTAAGTCAAGATACACCCAAACAAGCAGGGCATAATACAAACATAGTAACAGTGCAGGGCCTGATTTCAAGATAGTAAATTTGTCCACATGTAACTGGGGGCTCAGTCAGGATTTTTAATATCCGTATTGACACATGAAAAGGAGGAAAAAAAACCACAAAAGCAACCCAACTCGTAGCCAGAAACTGCAGGATTGATAATTACAAGGTTCTTACAAAATGAATTTTTTTCTTTAGCAAATTAATATGAAACAGTAAACCTGAATCCTTTTGCTATCATATTAAACAAGTTTTCCAGCTTAACTGAATGTACAATACCCACTGTCTAAACCACTCAAGTGGAAAAAAAAATTAACCAGGAACTGTAATCAGGTGTTCCCTTTAATAAAAAAAAAAAAAAGTAAAAGAAAAATGCTAAGTGCCACAATACTTCCTAATTTTGTAAATTGTGCTTTAAATGACCATTTGTTACCTTGAATACCTTACTAATTTGACTGAGATGCACCACAAATTACTTAACTCACCTAATCAGCAAGAAAAGATCACAAAAAGAGAAGATGGTTTATCACAACATACATTTGCTTCTTTACTTCATAAAGAGCTCATGGTGTAGCTATATGTATTTGATTAAACTACAAAGTATCCTGTAGCAGCAAATCTAAGAAATCTGTGGACATGGTGGAATCTTAGAAGCATTATAAAAACATAAAACCACAAAAACACTAAACGTTAATGTCGAAGGGAAAAATAAGAAAAATACATTTTTTCTGAAATACTTCAGGCACATCTGGCAATATATAATCCTTGCCAATCCATAAAATAATCCTCTGGCTGGCATTTGCCAGTCTGCCAGATACTTCATAGTATCCATCAGCTAACAGAGGCAGTCATTGATAAAAGTCTGTCTGAAGAAGCAGAGTAACAACACAGTCCATGCTATTTTTAAGATAAACTGTATACAGAGTTATACCTAAATTTGAAATACATAATTAGCCCTTCACCTACCCATATCAAAATGCCTTACCCTATGGTAAAGCACTTCCACAGAAGGCTATAAAGCTACTGGCACACGGAGGGCCTTTCCTTCCATATGTTCAGAAGGAAAGGTAATGCTTGGCATTTTTGCAGGTAAATCTTCTGTCCTTACCCATGTACAAGGAGGTCATAAAGCCCCTGCACCAACAGTTTTGCACCCTCTGAATTTGACATAGCAGGCACAGCCCTGTAAGAGGCTAACTCATCAGATCTGTGTGGGAGGCAGAGAAGGTCTGGAGGCATGGCTCCACACCTAGTTATCTGTGGGAATCCTCTTTCAAGGATGAAAGAATAGCTTCTCATCCTGATCACAAGAAGTGGCCCAGACTTAGAAAAATGACCTTCCTGAGTTCTTCCTATATTTTCCCATTAGCAAAGCAAAAGAGAAGGAAAGTAGGAAAGGGGAGAAGGAAAGTGTGCTAAATAACACTGGGCTTGCTTTGCATGATACCCACAAACCCAGAAAGCTGCTTCAGGGGCTATCCTCTTAAGCACTTATATTTAACTGCAATAATTCACTAGTAATACTTAAACAACAGGTTATACTGACCAGTATTTAAAGCACTCACACAAGTTTATATAACATTTTGTTTCCAATAGTAATTATATAAAATATGATGTGCCTATACAGCAGCTTGAAAAGGATAGATTCTCTCTCCAATTACCAAAATGACTTTCAAGCCTTTCCAAAACAGGTAAATGGCTCATTTAGTCAGGCAAAATATGGAGACAGCCTATGTTTTGAATCCACATTGAATAAAAAGATTGCTTTACAAGGAGGGGTACATGGAAGACATCTCTAAATGGCAAAGACTGAGGCTGTCACACATATTCCATCAGTGCAGCAAACAAGAGGTAAGATATGAGCTGATGAGCAGTTATGAGGACTGAAGACTTTGGGAAGCCCCTAAGGCTGAATTTACACTTGAAATCTCTTAAATACAGAGGTACTGTATTCATACTGAAAAAGAGTATATATAAAGGAACTTTATATGTATGATGCTAGTCACTGACCTGAGGATGTGGTTCAGCTACCTGTTTGGGACACAGATCTTGGAGGGAGATCAGTAAATCTTTCCAGATTTACTAGCTAGCCCACTGAAGCATGGGTACTTCTGAAGCCAATCTAGAACAAAAGGTAGCAGTACAGGGAGGTACTTCTCTGTATCACCAAAAGTCAGCATTTTCTGAAGACTTGCACTCTAACTTGCAATAAAATTCTTTCCTTTGTTCTTTTGCTTCTGGGTTTTTTTTTTTAACCTTAACAGCTGCCCAGTGCCAAGAGAGTGTTTACCCAAATCTCAGGCAAGCCTTTTCCTGGTAGGTGGAGAACTGTTGTACATTGTCCTGCCATCACTGCGCAAGCATCCCACCCAAATTCTGGCACCACAGAAGTCTGTGGGACACCCTCTTGCTGCAGGTCTTGCTGATAAGGCAAAGCACTCATCAGGTAGAAGCGGCAGTCTGGAAGAAGGTCTTGCATGACACAACCACTCAAATTTATGTCAGTGTAGATATTTTAATCAGAAAGATGGAATGAAAGATTAGTTCTGTGACATTTCTAATGTAGGGTGAGTTACAGTATTAGCAAAAGCTGGAGGCAGAAGCAAAACGTGCTATTTAGAGAGAAATAAATTTGTAGGAGCGGTAGTCACAGAGTTTTAAGTAAGCTGCTAGAGATTTCAGTTTCTCTTGTAGCTTGGGATAAAAATATTTGCCTTTAAATGGTCTGCTTAGCTATCAAGTGACATGGTACTGAGATCTTACCAACATGAGTGTTACTCTCCCAGCCATGCCAGTCTCCTGCCCTTCCCTTGCCTCAGGACAAGACACATCTTCAGGACTACTTGAAGACACAGATCTCTGAGGATACCCAACGACTGCACTCTACCAATGTATGACACAGCACCCACTCTGTAGCTCTGCCCTGTGCTTCCCTAGTATCTGCACAATGGCACAGCTGCTCAGGAGAGCAGTAGTCCTGCATGAAAGTAATGCTGGCAGCCTTGTTCTGAGTAAGGAAAAGGCCCTATAATAGACTTTGTCAGAATCTCTGTCATAAACACGTGCTGTCATGAAAAACAGAAAACCACTCTTCTGTGCTTTCATACTTCTGCAGTTGGAAACTCTTATACCAGTAAGTAATCATGTACAGAGCTTTCAGTGAATCATTATCTCCCCCAAAGGTTTTTTTTCTGATTAAAGAATGCATGTCGTAATCCAGACAGAAAAGTCTAAGTAAGGACTGATTGAATGGAAATGGAACGGAAAATCTAAAAACAAGTCTTCTTTGGGGTTCAACTACAAATAACCTTGCCCCTTTGTAAAGTTATCACCATAAATTGCTCCACGAGACAAGTAAACCAGCAGAGCTTCTGAAGTAATAGAAACAATGATGGATATGATGGTTGATAAAGTGTCTCTTGGAAATAGGTGGTTTGCTTCTTCAGTAAAGGGTAAGAAGAGAACTCAGTTCTCTCAAAAATACGTCCAAATTTGGCCAACGCCTAGTTCTTTTCTACTTCCTCTTCTACAATAACTGTCTGGGGAAGAGTATCTGTTGTTCATCTCGGTGGGCCAGTCCAGCCCAAATTACGACATGTAGTATAATAATATTTTTTATGTCCCTGTGTATCCAGACTTAAACAATTCTTAACTGGTGAATGCTAGCCTACTCTTTCAATGAACTGCTTTATCCTATTTGAACACAAGGCACAGATGTGTACAACTGTAATACAACAGGGATTTAGGAGGCAAACACATGTATTTTGTTCATGAGATCAGTATTTCCCACAAATTACTTCTATGCTTTATTTAGTTTGTTTCATTATTTAACACATTATTTTAGAATAATTCAAGGCTGTTTTGGCAACTTACTGTGTTTGCAATGTATTGCTTCTCTGTTTTATTCTTTGAACTGAATGCTTGCATTGTCAATAACTGGAATGCTGCTAAAATTATGCTATTAAACTATTTTGGTAAAAGTGATAACCATAAGCTCTTGATTTAATTATCATAGTAGAGTTATAAAACATCTTCATAAGAGACTGCAGGGAAATAAAACTTTCCCTGAATATCTATGCCTTGATATATTTTGATCCACTAAAACAAACAGTGTTTGTTTAGGATCCAGAGTACAAAATAATAAAAAGAAATGTTGCATTTTAAAGTTTTTACTGAATGAGAGTCACTCCATACTTGCTCGATGTCTAGCTTTAATCATGTAAATCATTTTATAGTACATTTCCTAAAGATTTTCATAAAGGCCTTCATTCTTAAGTAAAGCAATACTGGCTTCCAGAGGGATTGTGGGATCAGCTCTAAAACTAGCATTGACTAATTAATACTAAAAGGCAGTGAAACTTTTCTATCTAAATAAATCCATCCTAAGTCTAACCCATTGCCAGTAGAAAAATCAGCTTCTAAACAAAGGCAAGCATCTCTATTGTTCTAGTTCACGTGCCCTTCTTGCCTGGGTCGCTTAAATTACAAAAAAGAATCAATTCACCTTAATATGACAAAAATATTTTTCATTTATATATAAAGTATATATATAATATATATTATAAACATATATGTATTTTTTTATATATACACAGACCTTGTAATCCTATATATTGACTTTAAGCATGGACAAATACACAGTGCCACTGTTATTGAGAATGCTTATCAAGATTCTTTAAATTGAAAAAACCTGCAAATTTTTTAATTCTTTCTGAAACACAGTATATAAATATTTATAACTGTTTCAAATTTTCAACAGACAGCTGTACATATCTATTAATAAACTGACAAATAAGATTACATATAAAAACGTATCAAGATTTGCCAACATGCTGACAAAAGGTTAATCCTTTTTCTCCCACAGAGATCAGATAACCTGTAAAGTCCTTCTTCAGTAGCTAGGGATTCATATAAACAGAGGCCTTGGAGAAGATTCTTGTTCATACCTTGTTATGATGAGGCAAAGAAAGAGAACAGCATTTGCCAAAAAAACCATATGCCATTAATACCAGGACCAAAGGACAGCAGGTAGAACAATACTAAGCAAGATTTCACATGGCTATATCAGTTCCTGGGGAAAGGAGATATCTGAAGCAAAGCTGTGCAAGAACATGCAAAATTTTCATTGTATTTCAGAGTATAGTTTCCTTCTGATGACAGAATGTATTTTCACTTGATTTTACTAGAATAAATGGGATTTTTTTTCTACTTTTCCTGTATCAGAGTTGCACACCAGAGTAGCTGTAGAAATTTCTGTACAACATGAGAATATGGGGCATCTTCTCCAGTAAGAAAATAATTAAAAAGTGTATCCCATAAACCTCTGCAAGACAAGAATTGATTCTATTTGGGATACATATATAAATATATATAAATATAGATCCCATATATATTTGAGATACATATATAAATACATATTAATAGTGGGTTTATATTTGTCCCCTGTGAAAGCATTCTAGCAGCATCTCACAGTCAAATCATATGATATGGATTCAGAACCCCTTTAAAAAAACAGGCAAAGGATTCAGCTAGGGGAATAAGGGTATATTTTATCTTATCTTGAGAAGCAATTTCTTAAGTCAACTCTAAGGTCCCATTCCTGGTTAATAATGGGAAAGACATCATTGGGAAGCAAATTTTCCTTCTGAAAATTTCCTCTTCTCTGTCTCAAATGGTGTTAAAACAACATGATGAGGAGTATTATTAAAGTAGACCCATAAATGTGCTCAGTTTGCAAACTGAAAAGATATTTTCTTTTGATTTGCCTATTCTGCCTATTTAGCTAGAGACTTTTTACTTTCACTCTAGCAGCTTTACAGAGCAGCTGTGTCTGGTGGAAGAGGACTGCACAGGTGTTTTCTAAGTCCCACCTCTGTCAATAATTTCCTTGACACCCTCAAGCAAATGATTGAAATCCTCTACATCTTGATTTTATCAAAATCAAAAGCTGGATTTTTTTGCATTAAACATTGCATTAAACAATACTTACTAAAGCTTGTAAACAAACATTGCTTTATAGACCATGAAGATCTATCAACAATAAGTGCTCCGTAAGAGCTACATGATATCATCATCATCATTATTATTTTCATCATTATCATTATTATTATTAGACCTGTGGTGGAGTGAGTCAGACTTCATTGAGTTCTCAATGCTGCTGAAGTGCTGTAAGGGAGACAGGTTCAGTGTCACCACAGCACAGCAAGCTGTCAGCAATCTGTCAGCACAGCCTAGTTTCATACCAGGCCTCGTAAGGCTCATTAATTCTCAAGATTTTTATCAGGTCTGAGTGGTGTTAAAGATAATAGTCACCTAGGAACAGGACCATACTGAGGTCTGCCTTCATCATTTCTGTCTCTGACCCAAGAAAAGGTTTTGCATAGATTCAAAAAACTTGGCTGATACATTTTTAAGTTTATTGTGGTGCTTGCAGTGCAGCTTCACACTTATTTCCTTTCAGAAGGAGACTTTGCACAGCCTATCTAACCACCCGGCCTTTTCTTTTAATTCCTGCTCAGACTTGAGAAAAAAAGTAAGTAAAAGTGAATGACACTGTTGTATCTGCACTCAACATGTGGTGACAAAACATGGCCCCTCCATTTGGTGGCAAAGGCGGTGTTTCTGAAACATTCTAATTTCTCAGGAAGCTAAGGGTACCTTTTAAATCATAGAATCATAGAATTGTCTAGGTTGGAAGGGACCTTAAAGATCATCTAGTCCAACCATCAACCTAACCCTGACAAAAATCACTAAACCATATTCCTAAGAACTATATCAACTCGTCTCTTGAATACCTCCAGGGATAGTGCCTCAACCAATTCCCTGGATAGCCCATGCCAACCCAATAATCCTCTCTGTGAAGAAATGTTTCCTAATATCCTACCTAAACCACCCCTGGTGCAATTTGAAGCCATTTCCTCTTGTCCTATCTATCTCCTGTGACTTGTGAGACAAGACCAACCCCCGCCTCTCTACAGCCTCCTTTCAGGTAGTTGTAGAGAGCGATAAGGTCTCCCCATAGTCTCCTCTTCCCCAGACTGAACAACCCCAGCTCCCTCAGCCTCTGCTCTTAAGACTTGTGCTCCAGACCCCTCACCAGCTTCGTTGTCCTTCTCTGGACCTGCTCCTCACATTGAGCACCTCAAATTGAGCACCTCGATGACTTTTTTTGTGGTAGGGGGCCCAAAACTGGACACAGTACTTGAGGTGAGGCCTCACCAGTGCTGAATACAGGGAGATGATCACCTCTTGAGTCCTACTCACCACACTGTTCCTGATACAGGCCAGGATGCTGTTGGCCTTCTTGGCCACCTGGGCACACTGCTGGCTCATGTTCAGCCCACAGTCAACCAACACCCCCAAATGTTGGGTGATTAATTAAAGCAGCTTGTCTATAAGAAAAGAGATAATCCTGTTTCTGATAATTACTTCATCAGAGGTTTGCAGTATCAAGTATCTGTGAGGATGGTGGTGTCCAATGAGAAATACAGTCCCTTGTGTAATTCCTATGCTAGTAAGAGCCAAAAATGGGAATAAAGGTATGTTAGTACAACATATCCAGAAGGATTGAAATGGTGATGAACAAGTTAAAATAATATCTTAAGGTAAAACATCTCTCTTTCATTCTTGTCCTTACTATTTAAGGTATTTGGTCAACTTCTGTCTCTAATTTCAGTATGTGTTCTGAGATAATAAAAAGACAAAAATCCTTGTATCAGCAAATATAATGTGATGGTGCTGTGGAAAACAGGCCTAGACAGCTTTTTCTGTTTACCTCACATTGTTTTCTCTGTGTTTCCCTATACCCTGTTTATTTTTACTTTTTATCTTTTTGTTTGCCTTTCCTAATTTCAAAGGGCTTTTTTTAGTCTTTAAACTTTTAGCTTGACTGATTGAAGCACAATTTAAATCTGATATTTTTTTTAAACAAACAAACAAAAACCCTTGTATATATTTTACTCTATGGAAAGCAGATAAATCAACCAGAAAGAAAAACTAAAACATCTTGCTGTAACATTGATACTCTTTTTGAAAAAAAAAAATAATCCACAAACCCAAATAGATTGTAAAATTAACTTTATGTCTATTTAACGTAGTAAGAAGGAAGCAGAAACACTTTTTTTTTCTTACAGGCTATGCTGGATACCTTTCAAACAGGTAGGCAAAGAGCACCACCACAAAGCCATGAAACACTGGTATCTTCTTCCTACTTCAAACCCACAGCAAATCAATTCTGATCAGAATAGAAAGAAAAAAAGAAAAACATTCTTCCAGGGAGCCCTGAAGTCTTCTAGGGGAAAGCGACATACGTTGCAGTTTCCATCATGTTAGCTCCATTAAGGCTGTTACTCGTAGTCTGGGTTAGCTGCTAAAGAGAAAAGTAATTCTGTGAATTCTGTGTCTACTTGCAGGGATCTGCTAAAATCACAGCTGCCCTGCATATACACTGAAGGGAATACTATAGTACAGAATAAAAGGATGCATTAAGAACATGCAACAATGCAATTCAGTTCATTCTTAAGCACATACTTAATTTGCACCATATTGGAGTACCTTCAATTATTTCAATTAGAATATTCCCGTAAACAGTGTCATGCAGAAATATTTGCAGAGCTGAAGCCTGCACTTGGTGGTGTGTTTAAACAGCTTCACAAAAGATGTCTATTTTCCTAATCAGATGTAAATTGTTGTTATTCCCTCACAAGACATGAAAGTGTTAAAAAGTTAAAGAAATAACAGTAGTTAGGATTATACTCTTTAGACACTTTCCTATAATATAAATAATTTAGTAAGATTTTCACTGAAATATTATTTGCCTAGCTTGCAGTGCTTCTTTTAGATGAACTCCTTCTCTATCTCTTAGATACTACCTTTGTATTTTTTAACTCTAGATTTACCCAGGTCTGTTCTATACCGTTGTCTTGGGTTTACAGTTCATTTGTTCTTTTACATGTACACTGTATGTAGAATTGTAAAATTATGCTATAGTATTTTGGGTTTCATTAGTTTTGACAGATGAGAAACAGCATTTTAAGTTCATCAACACTTGCTATGAAGCCAAAACACAACTTCCCTAAAGACAGGCACACGTTTGACTCTTGACTGTTGATTGAGCCCTTAGTTAAATGTAACAAAACCCAAAACAACTTGCCATCACCCAATTAAACTCATCAGTAGACATGTATCACTGAAAACAAATAGATTTCACTGAAACATTTACCTTCTCTTATGTAAAAGTTTCACATTTTTTTATTATATGTATTTGGTTTTATGACATTTATAATCACTCCCTATAGTTATCAGTCGCTCTATGGGGAAAACACTGAGCTCTTCAATGACTTCCAATATACCAAACTATTATTTTTTTTTTTAAATTAATTCATAATTTGGTAAACTCTTCAGCAGTAGTGGTTAATTAAAATAGTTAAGTAGTGGTGTTAATTAAAATATCAGTACCTCACCACTTTATGTTGCCTAGTAAGGTTATGGCCATTGTCTATTTTGTTACAAAAATATTTCTTTGGTTTTGTGCAAATTTTCACATTAAAAAATAATATATAAAGATGCAACATGTAATCCACAGGGAGAAAAAATAATAAAGAAAGTGCCAGTATTTTCATGGCTGAAAATAATTCCATTGCAGTAGACCATGAAGATAAAAATACAGTTGTTTACCATAATCCTATATAGATTTTTAAGTACTACACTGCCCATTGAAAAAATTGGTAATATGTGAAAAAGTGGAGACAGCAGTAAAGTTACAGATTTGTTATACATTGCACATAGGAACTTTGTGTCTCTTACTTCAGAAGATTCCAAGTGAGTTATCAAACTGCCCAGTACTTAGAATTTACTCTGTGCCATAGATAATTATCATGTTTTGAATGTGGGTTAGTGAGAAAATACTAACTCGGTGCACGTATATACAAAAAATTATCAAAGCATTGCTGGTTAACAACAAATCTAATTTTTGTCTCATTTAGCTAATGGCATATAGGATATTCTGCAAGGCATATGCTGCTAATTAAACATGGTACAAATCCCCAGATCGTCAATATAGGCATGAGATATCTAAGGAATGCTTCCCTTCAGTGTACATTATCTTTGTATTCATTTGATGGTCTGAATGCATAAAAGCCCTGGGAAATAAAAATGTTTAATGATGTGGGAACTGCACTTCTATTCTTATCTATATGAATGCTGCAGTTGCTGAGGAAAATTCTGAGATACTTAATGAACAGGCAAATTATGAACTAACTAGGACCAGTTGGTTTTCATTCATTCATTAACCACTGATTTTTATATTTATTTTTAACTTTCTTTTTAAATTTAGAGCACTGTTCTGTGATTCTATATGCCAGAGAACATGAAGTTAAAGATATTACCTGTTTTAATAAAAACAAAAATCTAAATTCCATAGATTTTAATGACATTAATAAACACCTAAAACATAAGTTGTATGATGCTAATGATTTATTTTGAAAATTTTAAAATTCTAGTATACATAATGAATATAAATACACTTTCATGTATTTGACACCAGCTGCACTAATTAAAATATTTTTTCTACTATCGGTGTAAGATATGGGTTAATTATTAACTTTAAACGTAAGTCCACTTTATATAATTCAAATTCTCTTTTCAGTTCAAGGATTATCAGCTTCCTGTAGTATACAGCAGGTCAACCACTGAAAAAATTAAGAACAATGAATACTGTCTTTGTTCTGCTTTGTAATGATCACTTCAGGTAAAAAAAACAACAGTGAATTCTCACAGTCATTACATGCCCACTCATGATACCCTAAGCAAAATAAAAAATAAAATAGCTCTGCTCCCTGAGCTAATGGGAAAAAAAATGACCTTCCATTAACCAGAACCTGATGCTTGAGAAAGAACGATGGGGTCTTAACACCACTGTATCTAGCATCAGTGGGTTATTTTTATTGAGACACTTCTCAGCAAGTGTAAAAGAGCAGCAGTTTGCATTCTGAAAGGTAGCACTGACTCTTTTGTAGTTCCAGTAAATTTCATAGCAGTAAAAAGACAGTACAATTTCAATAGTCCTCTGAATTGTCGAGTTTACTCAATCTACTATCAGTTGCAAAACCCACTATCACCACTAACAGAAAGAAATGAAAACTGCTTCCTAGTGCTCCAACTGTTAAATATGCTCTCTGCTTTTGATAACAGCAAGAGTTAAGCAACAAGGCTGTCACTCAGTTTTAAAGCATCCTGATACAAAGTCACACTGTGACTTTAATACCTAAAATTAGATTAAAAATAGACCCGTAATCTTATTAATAGACTGTTACAAAACAGTTTAACACTTAAGATACAAAAGCCACCTGGCAAATTAGACATGGTGACTGAAAAACAAATTCTTGACAATGTTATTTTTACACTTTCTGCTGACTATGCT
Organism: Scolopax mira; assembly: GCA_004320125.1. Taxonomy (NCBI): domain Eukaryota; kingdom Metazoa; phylum Chordata; class Aves; order Charadriiformes; family Scolopacidae; genus Scolopax; species Scolopax mira. The sequence continues at coordinate 36,145 of BJBW01001620.1, read as the reverse complement.
TGAAGGTGTAAACAGAATCTTACCTAGCCACAAACACATTGCACATATCCTTCTCTCAAAGGCTCTAATTTAAGATGTCATTTCAAAATACCTTCAAAGCATATGGAAATATTGCCCTGTAGATTTAGGATTCTCTGCTCTTGACATGCTGTATCAATTAACTGAAAACAGTAATAACCTTTGATGTGGCTGAATTCTCATTATGTAAAACAAGCTGCATTTTCCTGCTCTACTGACAACTGTATTTCTATTTATGGAACATAAGAATTGCGCTCAGTGCCTTACTGCTCTAAGATTTCAAACATAATTTCACTTTAAAAACATACATGTCCTTAGAGGTAATTTCAAACTGAAATATCATGCAAGATTAATAGTCCTTTACACATCAAGGAATCTTTCTTTCCTCCCATATATTGCACTAGACATACTGAAAGCCTATGTATCCAAGATATATATAGTATGCTATATAACACTGAAAACTTAAATTCAGAAGAATGAAAAAAAAAAAACCCAATCCAAACCAAAAAGTAAGAAAAACATCTTTTAGCTTAGGAACAGTATTTTCACACAGCTGTAGCACATTATCTGACAAATAACTTATTTGCAGGTTGGCTTTAATTCAACAAATTAACACAGCTTCCTAACCCTGCCTTCTTGCATTTACATACCATGCGTTATGCACAAAAAAAAAAAAAAAGAAAAAAAAAAAGAGAAAAATACAAATAGGGATCCTTTCAACCTACCTAGCCTGTCACCCAGCAGAGAATTTTTCATTGCTAAAGACAGAGAAGGGAAGAATTCAGAACCAACCTTCACAATGTACGTCACACCAGGTCCCAGGATCTTCTCACTCGAGTGCAGCCATCCTCGAGAAGATTTATTGACAAAGCTGCTACTTTGATTCCAGTCTTCACCTCCTGCGTTCATTTCCTCTGACCATGATTTTTTCCCCATACTCATCCTGCTCACGTCCTGCTGAGAAGACGAAGTGGCAGAGACAATGTTACATATGTTGTCTGAAGCCCCTGCTGCTGAGCTAGAAGCACTCGAGCTTCCCTGCAACTTGGAGACAGCAAGTTCCTTTACTGCAGAGGAGAGGTTTTTGATACCCAAAAGGCTTCCCGTGTGAGAGAGTTTCAAGTGGGACACTTTATGGATGAGGGTACAGAGGGTGGTGGGTCCATCTTCTTGGTCCTTGCGGAGAACTTCTGGCGATACAAGGTACGAACGTGCTGTTGAAGTTGTAGCAACTGATGAGACCTTGCTGTTCATAGACAAATTGTGAATAAGATCATCAACTGATGTCACCGAATCATTCCTGAAGCGGTTATACTTGGTACGTTGAAGCATGCCCTTCTATCTGGTTTCCTGCATATGGTCTGGCAAATCTGGTGCCAGTGCAGGAGATGCCTGTGCTAACATAGCAGGCGATTCATAACAAGACGGATGGATAACAAGATTTTGGGGTAAAAAAGAGTGTAAGGAAGAACAAAAGAAAAATATGTATTTTTAAGAAATTTCTTATGGTTCCCTCTTAAGGTTGGGTGAAGTAATAGTTTTCTATGACAGAGATCCCAGTCCTGCTTAGAGCTGCCAACTCGCTCACAGCAAAAGCATGACTCACACAAATGAGAAGGACCCTTTTCAACAAAAGGCTCAGTGAACACTGCAAATCACTTCCTGTAGCAAAAAAAAAAAAAAGAAAAAAAGAAAAGAGAAAAAAAAACCCCAAACCATCCACCCACTTACAGCACACTAGCACCAATCAATTCTCAAATTTCCTTTTCCTATCTTCTCAAACAGACATTTCCTTCTAACCTTTAATTCCTCTCCCCCCCCCTTCCCCCCTGTTTTGGTACCAAAGGCAGTTTACCTTTAAAACTGAATTAACAGCCTTTATGAAATACCGCACTTTCTTCTGTTTAAATGTTCTTCCACTCATGTATTTGTGAATCTATAAACAAGTCAAAATTAGGTAGCAAATATCTGGATAATATTTACACATATATACTCCCCCTTCTTCCCCACCACCCCAGCAAAACACAGACACCTTAAAGGTTATCAGAAAACCTTTTAGGACACAATTATTTTAGAAACAGACAATAGAACTGAAGAATATACATTTTCTTTGACAAAAGCTGCCTCACAGACTTTACAAGTACCTTTGTGTCAAGGCTGCCTCTCACAGAAACTGTTACATCCACTTGAGAAAGAAATCCTTCTCCACTGCTATGGCACAACAACCTTTAATGCAGCAATTACATAAAGTACCTATGTGTGAAGAAAAGTATTCTTCTGACGTCCAACAACAGGCTTAACAGCTGTTTTTTCTTTCACCACTGATAATCACTCAGAAGAAAAACATTAAGAGAATCTTCAGTTCACTGCAATGTTTGGTTTAATCCTGAAAAATTGAAAACATCTAAAAGAATATTCAAAATCCGGGTACAAAAAACTGACATCCTGCAGAGAAAAAAAAAAAAAAGCACCAGGTCTTATTAAGCATAAATGTCAGCCACAAACACTTGATCTGAGAACTAGAAAAACATGCAGAAAACAGTTATTTCATTTCTTCTACATTTAAAAAAACCCCAAACATGTAAGCACTGTGGTACACAATGCCCATCTCAAGCCATATGGTTATTTTCTATTAACTGATCTTTACAAAACATCTTTTGGATGAAGGACAATAAAAACAAATTCCAATCTGAAAAGCTGAATAGTGCAAAGTTCTTTTTTAAATAGATTACTAACTGCAGCACAATTTAAAGGAAAATTCCTATGGAATTCCTTCCCTCTCTCATGACTGAAGGCTGCAGTATACAAAGTGCAAATACAGTGAAACAGACAGCTCAAATACAGGTATTTAATTAGTATACTCATGACATTAAATTAAGTCAGCATCTCTTATCCCAGCAATGATGACTAATAGCAATGTCCTAGTCAGTGTAAAAGCAGGTTTCTAGTGATTGGAAATTTCTACTGCAAAATAGCCTTTCATCACCACACTGCGAACCTGCTACAGCATCCACACAGCATTCACTCCTCTCTGCATCCTCCTAGCATAGCAACAGCAAATATACACACCATAGCCTATTTTTATGTCTGTACTGCCCAGAAAACCCTATTGCTCCCAAAAGGCTCTCTTCATTAGAACCGGCTAGCGAAACTGCAAAATGTGAATGAGATTCAGTGAGTGTGAATGAAAGGGCTGGCTAGCATCCCCACGTTTCTGTGAATGAAGAGAGGCCTGGAAGCCTCTGCCAGGCAATCCCTTGGGTGCTCACCAGCCCAGCCAATACCAGCCGGCTTTGATGACTCATTCAGCAAAGCCTTGCTAAATAGTGGAAGATCCCATTTCCAGCACAGGCGGCACCTTTTTTGCAGCAACACCAGAAAATGAAGCCAGCGTCTGAGCAGACGAGGGTGGGTCACAAAGCCCCTGTGCAAGAGAGGGTGTTTCCGGAGAAACACAAAGGTTGTCCACAGGGAAGGCAGGTGAGGAAAAGTGGGGAATCAGATCCGCGTTCCTCCCCGACGTGTTCATTCAGCTGGTTCATTTACATTCAGGATGGGAACATGAATGTGCACATTTCCTTTGATGTTCGATTGCTCTCTGCATGCACCAGCAGATTCACAGATTTTACAGGTTTGCTTTCAGAGACCTCTGACGCAAAAAAAAAAAAAGAAAACAAAACACACAAAAACCCCCCAAACCCTGCTTGAAAAAACCCCACATATTCTTATTTATGCTACTGGGGTTGGAACACAATGATCTTTAAGGTCACCCAACCTGAACCATTCTGTGATTTTATGAGTCTGTTAGCAGGGCAGAAACTGAAAACTAGTATGATCACACTCCACTGAAAGAAAGGCAGAGAGATAGCTCGAGGACAAAAGCTTTCCAGAGCACCAGTAGAACCCCTAATTTCTGGCACGGATTCACTGGACACAGAAATGCTATCAAGACATCCTATGGATGTTCAGTTCTGACATTAGATGTTGCAGAGGAGTAGAAGCTACTGAACTCCACAGTGCTTGAAATCTGGTAGTTATTTCACTGTCTGATTGTGAACCGATCTCCTCCACAAATATGGTTCTAAACATTTAAAACCTTGCCTCTTATAGTTCTTGGGACTAGAAAAGGTAATAATTTTGCCTATAGGCAGCAGGTTCAAATACAACTCTAGGAAATACTGAATGAAATTAGGAGACCTTGTAATAAGCATAAATCACAATTAAAATTAGGATGTAGATAATTCTAGCTATTGATAGAATATTATATTATCTTTGGCGTTTCCAACCATACCTGTAGTTGCATACTGACTACACCATGCTAGCCTTAAACCTTTTTACTACTGTTATCATAGTACTATGGACAACAAGACCTTCAAAACACCATTTTTCTCTAATTTCTCTACCTACGCCTATCCTAGGTGAGTTAGTAAAGTGGATGCAAGCAGAAAATGAGCCTTTTTATTGTCTTTTTGCAAGGATATCAGTCAGACAATGAGTTCATTGTTAACTCAGTAATAAAATGGCAGGTAGAAATTAATTGTTGATAAATGCAAATTATACATAATCCTAGCAATACTTACACAGCGACGGGGGTGTGCACTGCTTCTGATCAAGTACAGCACTTCTTAGCCATTACTGGCAATTTTGGCATCTCTGATCATTTAGTCTTTTTTGGATTTTTTTCTCTGTTGTTTTTTTAAGTTCTGTTTTCTCATGGATCCTTCTCTCACCCTGATGTGGTCCATATCTCATGTCACTGTTCCTCCTTTTCTCCCTCCAAGTGGCTCTCATAGGCTCATCCTTAGCTGCCACCTTTTTTTCCTTCTGTATTTAAGTACCTCTGTGCCTGTATTTCAGAAGGAAGTAAGTTTTATTAACAGCAAAGAGCAAGGAAAAAAACATACTGGTGGGGAAGATTAGAGGGAGGAAAGGGGAGAAACCACATATTGGTTTCCATTGTTAAGATAAGGTTTAAAATCATTTAAATTGCTGCAGATGCAAAGGTAGGAGGTAATGTCAATCCACAAACTAAATCAGGTAGGAAGTGTGTAATCACCACAAAGAGAAAGCACAAACAATACAATTGCTATGTTCCATGACCTGTAGTAAGAAACTGTCCTTAATGGAAAAAAAGGTGACTTTCAGTGACCTACATTTAGAAAACTTAGTCATATAATCAGAATCAGCAAAAGTGGTTCCAGTAACACACTATGGTTAAGCATGTACTTTGTACAAACAAGTGTTAGAAACTGTTAAATTTCTGCTGAAATACCATTTGAATTTCAACAGCTTCTGCCCAGTCGCTGTAAAAATCATAGAATCATAGAATTGTTAGAGTTAGAAGGGACCTTCGAAATCACCATGGGCAGGGACACCTCCCACTAGAGCAGGTTGCTCAAAGCCCCATCCAGCCTGGCCTTGAACACTTCCAGGGATG
>BJBW01001620.1:15459-30680 GCA_004320125.1 Scolopax mira | reverse complement strand
TAATCTAAATCTCCCCTCTTCCAATTTAAAACCATTGTCCCTTGTCCTTTCACTACATTTCCTGACAAAATTCTTGTGGACTAAACTGAATTTTTAAAAAATGAGCATGAGAAAGACACTGACTTTGGAAAAAAAAATCCAAACTGAATTGGGCTAGCTAAGTTATGAGAAACAGTGAATATGTCAGGCAAACTTAAATATAGATGGTGCTATGAGTTTTAATTGCAGCACACAAAAAGTAGCCATAGGGCCATTGTAGTTGATATTCCTCTCTACAAAAAGCCCCAAAATTATTTTAATTAATGTTAGTTTGATGCAGTATTAAGTCTTCAGCAAACAGGTTGCCATTCCTCACAGTGTAATATGATAGGCACAAGGGCACTAATGCTCTGCCTTAGTAAATCATCTTGCAGAATCTTTAGTATCACAAATGGTTGATTCCTCACATAAAGAGATAGTGTTTCAATAGTAAAGTTTTCTAATATCCTGTGGGGATATTTCTTCTCATGATTAGTTAATTGAGAAAGGAAAATACCAGCTTTCTTTGCACAAGTTAGATACATACCAGACATCTCTTACCCATGTATTAATCAGTCTAATCCAGCATCATTTATGTGAGACGTCAGATTATGTAGTTAGAGACAAGGAAGACAATATCAAGACAAGCTGAAAACAATGATGATCTAAACTTCTTAAGAGGTGTATAGCTATTTTAATTAAAAAATATTTCTAAATAATTTTGATATATTTATACTACTTGTACATAGTTAATACATCCCGTTCTATCTTCCTTTGCTTCTCTGATATATCTGCACACAGAGCTTGGCTACATGCTCCTGTCATTTCAAGGGGGACATATTTCATAGAAATATTGAAAGGCACCGAAGTTTCTGTCAATGTCATTAAAAAGAGCCATGACTATATACCTCTAATGAAAAACATTTTGCCAAAAAAACCTCCATAGACTGGGCTCACACTTAGATTTTTTTCCATACTGAGTGTTTGAGTCAAACCTCAGCCTTCTGTTCTATGCAAAAAAAAACCCCAACCACCAACAAAAAAACCCTCCAGGCAAAGACTATGATTGTCTCCTAAACAAAATTTTAACAAATTCCATTTGATTTATTTCAACAAAAAGACTGCTATAAATTGCCCCTATCTTCCTCTCATTCTCACCCCTTCTCTCTCATCCGATCAGAGTTTTGCTGTTTCCATAGCAACCTTATTGCTAAGAGTGGGCTGCACCACTAAATGGGAGCATTATCTGAGGCTTTGCAAGTTATTTCTCTGGAAAACCATATTGTTGGAAGTATTACAGTTCAAAATCAGTGATCATTAATCATTTATGATCAACTTACAATTTAATTTACATCAGTGGAATGCACAATTAAAGTCTGAAATAGAAGGCCTACAGATTTCTGTGCAGATGCTTAGGGTTTGAGACAGAAGCTGACCCTTAAAAAGGAAGATGTTTTTTCTGCTAGTTTAAAATATGAAACAATATCACACTTTCCCCCTGTGAAATACGATATGAAATACTTGGAAGAAAATTAAACTTGTAACTCCTTCTGCTCCATTGGTGGTTCCTAGGGGGCCTATTGTTAAAAGTCAATGTACTATAATAGTTCAGAGTAAAGATGGGTCTGAGATAATACCTGAATCCGAACATGATGCTAAGCTTTGCATGGCAGGGTGAGAGAGAAGAGTGCATTAAAATTTGCAAACCAGCACTAAATCAACTTTGTAACACGGGACCTGCTCTTACAAAGCCCCAGATTGATACAGTAAATTATTCCTTTCTCTAAGTCAGCCCCCAAGGTGAGAAAGGGAAGCAATAGCAGTGTAACAGGACTGTATTTTGCACCTACAATGTAAAGCCCAGTCCTGTCTGTGTGACTGCCTGCCCCTGCCACAGCCCTTTGTAGGCTTCTCTTCCTATTTGTCCTGCACAGGTAATACGTTTTCCTCTCCCTCCTCACACCCCATGATTGCTTATTCCTACACTTGCTTTGGCTTCAGTTGAATTTGCATAGTGAATCAGATTTGAGAATGGATCTGGTTGAAAAAACAAATTTATTTTTTTTTCTTCTTAGTCATTCTTCATTTGGATGCCACAGCATGCATTTTATGGCAACACAGCAAAGGTGATACAGGGAGTGTCAGGAGGGCAAGAGACTTCTCTCTTCCTCTTTCTCCCTGCCCCAAGCCACCAACAACCCTCTGCCAGGGTGATGGCCTGCAGGCCATCTGACAGACCACCAGGAGCATCACCCTAGGCAGGGAATCTGCTTCCTGAAAAAACTGTTCTCTGTCCACACATTATCAAGTGGCTGTTAAACTACTGTATTGAGTATAACGTAGTAAGAGACCCATAACCACCTTTCTGCTCCTATGGAGATTTCCTCCTATGGAGGAAAAAGTAAACAGCAACCTAGTTCACCGACAAATTATGTGAGAACTTTTTCTGATGTCTTCCTTTGATGGGGAGACAGCAAACTGCTTATTCGTTAACCCGGTGTTTTTTTTCGATCTCATTCATGAGATGCATTTAATAATTCAGTTGTTCTCTTTCCTACTTTGTAATAAGGTATTTATTTCTGCTCTGGTGTTTTTGGTGTTGGGGGTTTTTTTGTGTACTTTCTCTTTAATCTGTTTACATCTTATTTTTCAAGGAGTAGGTTGCAAAGTTACTTTAAAAAAAAACTGTATATGAAATTCTGATGGGTTTCCTATTGATTTCAAAAGGAGTCGAATTTTATTGGAGGTTTCCCAATCCAAATGTAAGTCTGGGAATTTTAATTATTTCTGAATTTTTGTACAAAAATTCATAAGTAAAGTGATTAAAATGTAGAAAAATACTTATAAGGTATTTTAGGTTATTAAAATAGGTTTATTAAACCTACAGATTATTACAATAAATAGTATTTCATAATTTGTCATTGAAAAAGTATGTTTATTTTTATGACAATGTAAACTGTTTTATTGATATTTTCCTTTTTAAATACGTTTTATTTCTTAAATATACAGTATAGATACAAAAGATGTGTTTTACCACCATGAGAAGATGTTTACTCCAGTACCAACTCTTTATTAGGACTGTTAAATATGGGCAAGAGGAGCAGCAGTGATGTAGGATGATGTAGAGAAATGCACAATGCTCTCTTTTGCAGCTTTTGGTATCAGGCAGGGATAATTGTGCCTTGTCTGAGCAGAAAGCAGTCCATTAAAAATACTGAACTTTCCCAAATCCCTATGTTACCCCTCCCCAAATTAAAAGGATATACTCAAAATGGTAAGAACTAGAAAACAATAGAGAGTACAAATGGTCATCTTTGTCTTATGTTGCACATCAGACCAAGATTCTGGCATCACGTGTAGAGATGTAGTGGCAGGAGCAGGGCTTCTTTCACTCCCTGTATCACCTTTGCTGTGTTGCCATAAAATGCATGCTGTGGCATCCAAATGAAGAATGACTAAGAAGAAAAAAAAAATGTTTGTTTTTTCAACCAGATCCATTCTCAAATCTGATTCACTATGCAAATTCAACTGAAGCCAAAGCAAGTGTAGGAATAAGCAATCATGGGGTGTGAGGAGGGAGAGGAAAACGTATTACCTGTACAGGCCAGGACAAATACCCACTTGCATCAACTTCACCCTGAACCCACTAGCTCATACCACAAAACCATCCACATTTTCTCGGCAAACAAAGAGTTACGTGCTATGCTGTATTTATAACAAAGCCATTACCCACCAGTGCTTGTAGTGGAAGAATTCTGGCAATTCTGCAGCAGTGGATCACAGTGCCACGGGAGGGTTATTCATAGCAGTACTCATCCCGGCGAATTCAGAATGTGGGGTTCTTTTGCATAATTTGTACGAATTGCTGGTGTGAGTCACTGTACCTGTTTAGGGTAACGCTGCTTGTTACCTCGCCTGAAGTGACTGTTACCTTCCTTCTGGGTACAGTCACGCTGAAGAGGCATCCACAGACACGTGTGTACGTGTGTGTGCACATGTCTATGCATGTACTAAGGATGTATTCTCTTTTTGGCTAGGTTGCTTGCCTTCCTTACATTTCACTTGGGCTAACTAGATATGACAAAAGGTATGGCAAACAGGGTGGCCAACCTGTGAAAGACCTGGTAATGAAGAAGGGGTAGGTGGCAGGATTAGCTGCTTAAATGATCACTTAACTGGACTGAAGTTTACAAATTCCATTGTAATCACAGTAATGTGAAGAAAGGCAAGAAGTAAAATAGCTGCAGTTAGGAAGACTGAGAAACTCCCTAAGACTCCATGCATTGAAGCAAACCAGAAAGGAGACAAGCAACTTTCACTCTAAAAAGGACTCCAAAATTAAAAACTGTTTAGAGTGGCAAGGAAATGGAGAAAAAGATGTGTACTGCTCTATTGCCAACCACAGCAACTTGTGTATTTCTTTACTGTAACAAAAGTATATAGTGACTTTCTCCAGGTACCCTCAGAAAATCTGTTTTGTTTGCTCAAGCAGGACAAACTCCTGAGAAGCTTTGGTACAATTAAGGTTGAGAAAGGATGGAAAAGACTAGTATTCTGACAGTCAGAAGTTCTCCAAAGGACTTTGGGCCTTATTTTGGTAACAACAAAGATAAATGATGTAAAACAGAGAGGCTGGAGCCAAACACTTGTCCAGAGCTTGAACAGACAAGCAGAAACTGAAGCCCACTGGCCAAGTACAGGTCTCTGATGGGTATCCAGGTGAGAGGAGCTATCCCAGAATGGGAGAAAATGGTGAACTATGAGGGTTTGTTGAGAAATGCATGCATCGGTAGTCTGACTCTAGAGCTGCATGGTGCTCACTGAGACCTGGGCTTCAACAAAGCACTGGTGCCAGAGTGAAGAGGTGTGGGAAAAATGCCACTGGCAGAGACAGTGACTTCAGCTCCCAGTTCCAGAAAGAGAAAAGGGCGATTGAAGCCACTGCGCAGCCTGAGAAGGCCTGTTACAGCAATAAGTAAAGCAGAAGGAAAAATCCAACCAAGCATCACTGAAAACAATCAGCCTGATTACCTGTTGGCAACAGTGGTGCTGCTATCTCCAGGCAGTTCAACAAGTTTAAGCCACAGCATCCCTGCGAGACTAACTGAACACTATTATTACAGTCAACATGTTAGCGTTATACAAATGTTGATTGTCTGCTGTTAATATTCATTTTGACTCAATAGGAAAGAGTAAGGATCTATACTGTTATGAAGTTATTATGTGCTTCTGAAGCAACCTGTTAAGCCACTCCTCTAACAGTGTCCTGTTAGTGTCCTGTTATTACTGACCACCTTGAACTGCAATTACACTTAAACTAGTATTTTATTTCAATACGACTAGCAGCACTTTCTCTCTCTAGGACTACCAAAACAATGGCAGTTTTGCCTCATCCTGCTCAAGCTGTTAGTCTACCCAAGTGTTATACCAATAGCTGTAGCTATAAACTGTAACAATAAAAACATGATTTTGCACATAACTTTGTGTAAATACTTAGGGTCTGCTTTTGCACAGCACCTAACCAACATATACCTGACCAGCATATCTAAACTGACAGAAATCTCTTGTTTAGATACAAGCATTAGGATTGCCACGTGGCTACAAAATCCTTAAGTACAATTAAACTAAAAACTCAAAAGTTAATGCCAAAATAAGCCTACTGCACAAAATTTTGCATCAGAATAAATATACATGTCTGTCTCCTGTGCAGTGACTCAAATATCACAGTCAGTCAAATGAGAGAAAAGGCAGACATTAAAGGGTTTAAGTACAGTAATGTGTAAGTAGATGGTAATGTTCCTGGACTGACACACCTTGCCAATACCATTTTAATATTGCTTTAACATTTTTGTGGCCAAAACAAACTTTTTTAAAAAAAAAAACCCAAAATAATACTCTGGTAAAAAATAAAATCCTATATGCATAAAATTGCATAAGCTATATTTTAGTGCTTTATAGTACATCTTTATAATTCTTGCTAGCAAGGAGACACTTTGATCATGCAGACACACAGCCACATTCCACACAACAAACTTCGCAGTCACACAAAACAAACAGCTGCCCTCTGCTGTCCAAGATACAAAAGAAGCCAGAAGCTTTTCCTCTCTCTAGGAACAATCATCATCTGGAGAGCATTAGCATCTATGAGCACCTAAACTACCAGCTTGCAAATCAGGGAATTTGGAGGGAATAAGGACAATAAAAAATTTATATCTAAGTCCCTGGAAGGCCCTGTTATGCCGGCAAGAAGTGAGTGTGCACCATCAGAAAGCAAGACCACAGTTACTGTTTAAGAGAGCAGCAATGTCCTGCCTGCCTGTCTCATCTGAAGCATACTGCTCAGAGCAACACCCTATTTCAATTGCTGCTTCAGCTTTTCATGCTTTTGAAACAAAGCAGTCTATAAACTATAGCAAACAGATGAACCATATTCCTCAGCCCTGAGGCAGTTCTTTGCAGCAGAAATGAAATTTCTACCACTTAGGGAAAACGATGGGTATGTACTGCCAGGAGAGGTGAGATACAGTGAGCAGAAGTATGAGGTGTGTATGTAGAGGACCATATTTGTTCACCTTTCTGTGATTTTTAATTATGTCCACACAATTTTCTTGTAGCAATGAGCTAGCAAACAGATCAAACAAATGACTAAAAAAAAAAAAAAGGTAAATACTTCACCAAATAGTCAAAAATTAAGAGGCATTTTTCTATTCCCCACATCATATTTTCACTTTTATACATTAGTTTTTACCTCAAGATAAAAAAAAATGAAGTGTCTCAGTACATCAGATGCCCAGAATCTTATTAATAAATAAACAGTTGGTTGAACCACTGCAGAGTATCGATTTGGCATCACCAGAGATCTTTCTGGAACTTTCCCAATATGAAAATATTTTTTACAGGCTGGTAAGTGCCTTTTTGAGAAAGCTATTTATTTTCTAATCCATTACTAATTTCTTGTGTTTAAACAGAACTTTGGCTAAACCAAATTAAAATGAATTGCTAGGAAAATACCATATATGTCTCTTTTACTCATAAACATATCAAATTAATGACCCTTTAGTCTGGTTTCCCTTCCTTGGTTACCTCTGTAACTGCTCAGTTGTAACTACCTGTGTATCATAGGTCAATCAACAGTTATTGAAACCACGGACAAAATTCAGCCAAAAACTACAGATAAGGGGAGGTTTCAAAGCTGCTAAGTAAGAGTATATTCATGGAGTAAGCAGGCAGGGAAAAGGGTGAAATTCTACCTGTGCTTCCAAACAGGAAGGCACCGTGGTGTTAGCCAGTATTTCTTAAAATACAATGCTTTTAATAAACATGCTTTAATTGTTATTGGAGACATTACCAGTATTGCAAAACTTCACAAACAATGTCAAAGACATAGGCAATATAATCAACACAGTGAAAGTATTGGATCAAAAAGACTTTGTATTATGCTGCAGAGCAGTGTTTACATTTAGAAGTAGGAAGGCTTTCCTAATCTAAGTTTGAATCTTCACACCATATTCTCCTTTCTCCAAAATCCTGATACTCATATGCTCTTAATCTGTCTCAAAATACCTACCTTTTGCCCTTCTTTTTATGCAGGCTGAGATAAACCTGTCATAAATGCTTAAAAGAATCACTTGACAGTACCTCAGCACATCATTATACTCGTGTAGACTTATGTGTATTATTGTTATCTCAGTTAATAGCTCTCAAGCCAACAGTAAAAAAATTTAAATCCATATACTAAAGCAATTATAACCTGTTCAGTTCATCTGTCAAAGTTCCATCTCATTGCGGTTGTGATTACTACCGCTAATTAGAATACAAAACTCAGGATTCCTCAGTATTTTGGCAAATCTCAACCACTAGTCCAGCTGTTCAGTTGCACATTCAGTTCAATAGACTAAATATGACACTATGCAATTTGCAATTTACCAAGGGACTTGAAATAAGCTTAACTCTAATATTGACAGTTAATAATTCCTAGTACAAAATGTAAAAAGAAGCCATCGTTAATACCTAATCTTTCATATAACACAGGGAACACCTTCTATTACTTAATTTTTCACTGGACTACTGCATTACTTTCAAGGAAAACAAACACCTAGTGCTTTGAGCAAACTGCTCTAGTGGGAGGTGTCCCTGCCCATGGCAGGGGGGTTGGAACTTGATGATCTTTAAGGTCCCTTCCAACTCTAACCACTCTATGATTAAAAATTCAGACAGACTGTCACAACTCTGGGTAAATTGTTAGGGAAATCAGTCACACAAATGTCTACACCCAAAACACTACAAATGTTTGTAAGCAAAAGCACAAAACAAAACCACCTGACATTACACTTTTGAGCCTGTTCTTAGCATGGAGAGATAAATAAGGCCTGTAGCAGCTGTAGGTTTTCTAGATAACTGTTAAGGTTTAAATCAATCCATTAGTAGCTACCAGTGCTGGGGATACTCCTACATTAGGCAGCCTAACGATAAAGACAGATTTGCCCCTACCTGCCATGATTCATCCAGTGCACTCAGATAATACAGCAACATTATTCAACAGAGCAAGGGTACAATCTACAGGTAAAATCGGCAACAAATTTCTCTGTGCCATTCTGGATCCTGATTATGGACCCTAGGAGTAACAATATACTGCAGTTACTTCTAATTTTGATACAGAAGTACCGAAGACCTCCCTAAAAGAAGAATGAAAAAAATTCAGAATCTGTGCAGGGCACAATTGTCAGGGAGACTGAAGGGCAGGGGAGACAACATACTTAACAAAAACGAGCTTCAGCAATGTAGTCCAATACTGTCTTTTCTAGCAGTGGATTCTAAAATGCAGTCAAAAACCAAATATTTTTAATAAAAAAAAATGGTGATATGAAAAATACTTTTACTGTTTCATTCAGATCAAGTAGACAAAATGTCTATATATACAGATAAACACACAGACTCTTCTTCCTTTCTCTCTCTATACAAACAAAATAAAGAAGCTGCTTACTCCTAAGGCTCTTTTTCTCTTAAGGTATATTGATATACTGACTCCTATATGCATAGTTTTGCTATAATTTGAACACATTTTATGAAGAACAAGTAGCAAAATGATCAGATATCTTACATAATTCATTTTTTATCTCACCACTTTGTGGTACTTTTTGATGAGCAACTAGGCACATATTTTGGCTTGTTAACCAATGTTACTTTCCCCATTACTTGACCTTTCTCTCCTGAAAATGCATTGTCATTGCAGAATGCCAATGTCAGTATTTAGAACATATTACACTCATATACTCATTTTACATACAAAAATATGTAGTATTTAGGAAAGTAATTTTTTTTTCTGTTAATTGGGAGTCATACCGCTTCAAAATCAACATTTGATTCCATGAGGTGTTTGAATGCACTTGGTATGGAAATTGGTTCTGGTGTTTGTAGGGTTAACCTGCTGAGTCGTGACTCTTGTAACTGTCAAATTCTCTCCAAGGATAAATAATTAAAGCTTCAGGAAGAATAGGCACACAGGAACTGGTGGATATTGGATGTACGTAGGTGTTGAGGGCATTCATTTTTATCCAATCACTGAATAAAAAGCACATTATTCATGCAATCTTGTTCATTCAGTTCTACGTGACCTGCACCACAATAGAAGACTGCAGCATCCAGTGCTGAACTGAACTGCATTCAATACAGTACGAAGAGGAGTCTAATGGTATCAGCACACAAGAGCAAAATGCTACACTGTAGGTGTGCGTGCAGCCTTTGGTGAACGCTACAGCTCTGATGACTAATGCTGGAGGGACACAAAAATACTGTTTCTTGTACAATTTTTTTCTTTGGGTGCAATAAAAATAGAGAATATCAGCCTTAAAGTGAAATGACTTTTTCACTTTCTCTTCAGCTGAGATCTCCCACATGTGTTGATAATGATCACTTCCAAATGAAAAAAACAAACCAACCATGCAACAAATAAAAGCATTTATTAATTTGCATAGCAAAACAAATGCAATGCATTTTAATATCCGTGTGTGGGAAAATAACAGAAGATCTGCAATAAGGACTGTAAACATGCTCAGGTGACTTGCAGCTGGGGTGTAGAAAAACCACATACATCACACTAATCCTTGTTTAGTCTTGCATGCTTGACAAGCAGAACATCTTTGTTTAGGTAATACAGGCCTGTGATAGATTCAGAGGCACTCCATCGAACATGCTTGAGATTCCTGCCCTGCTTTGGAAAAGATCAAAGCACAGTGGTAAACTAAACTCCTGCATGAATCCCTGACTTATGGGTGCAAACAGCAGCTTCAGTGATCCTCTAGCAGGGACTGAGCTCCCTGGCGCCTGTGTCCCCACTTATGTGCCTCTGCCCAGGTATTGCTTCAGGGATCCCCCAGTTGGCAAGGTAACAAAAAAATAATTACTCTTTGCATTTCATTCATGGCTTTGCCGTTATTATTGTATCCTGCCTATGCTAGCTCAGCCACTGTGGTATAAAACTTCTGAAACAAAATATTTCAGTAAAGTGAACACTGAAAGTTGTTAAATCTACAGCAAAGCAATCTTAGCTGTGAAATTCAAAAACACCCTGTTCTGTATTCTTGAGGGTTTTTAAAGCAAAAGAACAACCCCCTGCTCCAAAATAGATTCCTTCGCCTTCACATTCCTATTTCGGTCCCACATTTACTCACTGCAAATTCTCTTTGGCTTGATGCCTCATATGCCTGTTAACTACTCTGTTAAGTGTAATTGTTTACTTGCTTGAATATTTGTATACCACATACAAAAGGTGAAACTCAAACAAGAGTCTAGTGAAAAAAATCAACCAATAAACACTAAAATTCATATATCTCTATCGCCGTGTTAAGGTCCACAGTTACTGGAAAGTAAGGCACCTGCTAAAAGTGTTCATATCATCTCCCACAACTACCTACTCACTCTGGCATTTTTAAATACCAGATCAGTTACATCATTCTTAGTAGCAGATGTTGCTGCTTGATATCCTACATCCGAGCATATGCACAACTGATGAAGATTTTAACTCTTATTTGTCATGAAAAACAGTGATCCTGTAGAAAGGCTTGAATGGTGCTTGAAACGTTATCAGAATAAAAACTTTTTTTATTTTGCCATGAAAGACTGAAGTAATCCAAAAACAGTATCCACAGATAAAAAGCATACAAGAATGAGGGAAATGAATTAGTTTCTTAGCACAAACCAAAGAAGAAACTGAAAAAGAACCAAAAGACACTGAAAAACTACAAATCTTGTTATTCAAATATCCTTCCTTGGAAGGATATCAAAATGCTGTATCTGAAGATAAAATGGATGCACATGAGAAAAAGAATGAAGGTTCTCACTTACAAATGTGGGAATGTAATGGAAGAGTGGTGAGAAGGACTGTAAACATACTCCAGTGACCTGCAGCTGATGTGTCCAAAAACACATATATAACACTGGTCATTGTTCAGTCTTGTGTGCTTGACAAGTAGAACATCTGTGCTTAGGTAACTGTCTTGTTTCTGACCAGATTGACCAATCAGAACAACAGATGGCCCCTTCCTCCCCCCTCTGTGAAAAAAAAAGAGGAGAGGCAGAGATAAAGAGATTTATGAGTTTCGAAAAAAACTAAACTCCCTTAATGAAAATATTAATAAATAATGTTTAATTATTAATAAATAATAAGAAAAATTTTAAAAGGAAAAAAAAAGTATACATTATACAAAAACTATATCAAGCTCTCAGGATGACAATCACGTCACCAGCAGGCACAGTGGAAAGTCCCAGACTGGTCTTGGTGATGGACAGGAGCTGGATTCTGGATCTGGAGCGAGGAACGCTCGGATCGGGATCAAAGGCAGATGAACAGACAGGGTCCTTCTTGGATGTCGGCCACCAAAGAAAAAAATGATCCCTCAGCTTTTATAATGAGTATGATGGAAGTGGGATGGAATACCCTGTTGGTCAGGTTTGAGTCTCCTGTCCTGTCCGCTTCTCCCTGCAGGTGGGACCCCTCCAAGCTTTTCCACTTCCAACCCTCCAACTCATCAAATAACGAAGTTACCTGACCTTGGTTGTTATAGCAATAAGTATAAGCAAGGGCCTCTCTGCATACCATTCCATGGTATAATCAGGTCTTATCACTGTGAGAGTGAACAATTTCTGAGCAATATGCTGTTAATTTCAGAGTTTAGTTAGTTAGAAGAGGCCCTGCTATAAAAGTAAAATTACTGAAGCGAAAATTAGTTCTGTTTTACCTCAAACCAGGACAGTAATGCAGGCCTCTGATAGACTTAGAGGCACCTTATCGAATATGCCAGAGATTTATGCCCTGCTGTTGGAAAGAGCAATGCATAGTGGAAAATCTACACCTGTGTGAATCTCTGAAATACAGGGAAGAATAGCAGGTTCGGACTCTCTCTCTAGAGAGGACTCTCTCACCAGCAAAAACTGTCTCTAACAAGGACTGAGCTCCATGGTGCCAGTGTTCCCAATTGTGTGCCTCTGCCCAGGTGCTGCTTTGGAGATCTCCCAATTCACAAGGTACTGAGGTTAAATTTACTCTTTGCATTTTATCCACAGTTTTGAGGTCCCTGCATCCTAGCTGTGTCATCTCACACACAGATTAAGAGCAGGAAAAGTGAAAAAACAAATACAGGCAGTCAAGAAGAAGATGAAAGCTGAAGGAAGAACAGAAAAAAAAAAACCAAAACAACACCAGACTAGAAACATACCCAAAGAATAATTTATCAAAAGACTGCAGAAATTTGGAAATACATTAATGGTTGTAATAGGACCAGTTTAATTTGGAAATAATTGGGAAAGTTAAAAATACTGAAGTACTGAAAGAAAAGCAGGGGTTTTGCCCTAGACAGGACACCTAGGTTTCTTAACATAGACTTGAAAATATTCTCAATGACTGTTTGCCAAGAATAAAATAAATTAAAAAAACAGTATATTCTTTGTTAATATTTGTTGCTTAAAAAGTAACATTTCCCTGCTTGCAAACTTAAACAAAGCATTAAACAATTTATTGGAAAAAATCATAAAAAGCAACAAAGCAAACATCCTACTGCTATACTCAGCAAAAAGAAAGCTCTCATAGATGTGAATGGTCTTTTCAGAAGCGCTATTATCAGATACAGAACCAGCAATGGACTTGAAACTTTGGATAACAGGTCACTCCTCCTCCACCTGCATTAAAGCTAAGTAGAGTGCTGCACAGACTTTGAAATAGCAAATGGAAAATGGCAGAGTTTGTCCTTTGGGCTCATGTTGGTCACCCTCTTCACCGAAGGGTGACTATTGTACTATTCCCTAGTATAAGAATATATTGCTATAATAAGACAACATGAGATACAATTAATCAAATAACATTAAATTATCTTATGTCCCAATGATGTAGTACTAATAGTTACCAATGTTGTAAAACATTTGCCTTACATTTTGAAGGAAATAAATCAAATTAGTGATAAATAGTATTATATAGTTAAATATTATTGATGCTGGAATCCAAGACTACTGAGCTCCTAGGTAAGGTCAAATTTCTGTGTGATGTTACTCCTGAGAAATTAGTTTTTCTAATGTCAATAAAGAATATACTATTAACCTTCCTCAACTGCTCCAAAATTGCAAAATTGTTAACTAGAATGGAAGAGTAACACGAGACTAACTCTCCAGGTTATAAAGTGCCAGTCATATCCATGATAAGTTCATTTCAGAGCTTAGCCCAAAGGTTACTATCGGGAAAAGGGGACTGCTGACGTTGCTGGAAGCTGGATTTTTGACCATGTGTTTTATGGAAAAGAAGATATTCTTTCAATGTAGTGGCATAGATGAGAAAAGGAAGATAAATAGTTTCAATTTTTAAAAGCTGGCTAAAATCAGGTATCTTTTATTCATGACTGCCACTTGTGGTATTTGTGAAAAATTAATTCCTAGATAGTAAGAGGTTGATCAACACAAGTTTTTGGAGAGCAACAAATAAAGGCGATGAATGAGATCTGTGAGTGTTTGCTTGGAAAATTCAAATATGTCAATGAGAATTCAATGTGCTTAAAACAACCACAGCAAGCCATCTCAAGTATAATTATTACATCTCAGCAGAAATGCAATGTGACCACAACTGTTTTTATCACATACATATATAGCACATATTTCTGACAAGTTAATACACAGATTGAAGGTGGGAGTTTCCACATTCAAGGCTAGTTTTGGCATTGAGTGGCATGTCCCTTAAGTCCATTTTCCACACACTTAATTTTAGGTGCTTAATGGAGGGTCTTAAGTTAGAAACCCAGTAATCCTAAACTCTCCCTACAGGCTATTGAAAGAGATAGTCAGTGGTAGAGGGCGGATTAGATTTACCACAGCTGAATTATACCTAGTAAATGAGTGCTTGGTAATTCAGACTGAAGCTATCTGCATACTAGCAGTTCAAATGTCTGAATAGCATCTGAAGCAAACAAGTTCCATCTAATCATTATATGAGCTGTATACTACTCTCATGAGATGTATACAATCTTCTCATGAGCTGTGTGAAACACAACTAGTGCCCTTTTAATCACTTCAGCTTCTCTATGTACTATCTTTTAAAAGAGGTAATTCCTCCTTTCTCTTCTTGTTTCCTCAGATGACAAATAAGTAATAATCTATTTTCTAGGAGACCGGCACAACAGAGTTGGGTTTTTCGGATAATTACAGGTGAGTGAGCAGCTTGTCCACTTAACAGCTTAGCATACTTTAAAACTACCCATAACTCCCAAATAGTTTGAATGGCATTGAAGGGCTTTATATTCTCACAGCTGAAAGCTCTCTCTGTCCCACAGGCTATTTAGTAAGAGGAAGCCTGGGAAGGTGTCATCATTTTTCAATTTTACTCCAAAAAGCAAAAGCTCTGACAAATAACTTGTTGACAGTTACAGTTAAACAATTTTACAGGATGATAAAGCATGTCTTGGAAAATGGTAATGGGAAAATTAAGGGTATTTATGGTCTTTTGCATTTCGACCATCTACAGTTTAAAAACATGAATACAGGAAGCTATTTAGTCAGTATATATAATGTAATGGACTTTTTATGAACCAGATATAGTTGATTAAATAAAGGCAAAAGCATGGAATGCAACTGCAAAAATAGCAAGCAAATGTGAAAAAACCCAAACAATAAATCCAATGGCAACAAAGATGATTCAAGGATTGGAGCATCTCCCTTATGAAGAAAGG
>BJBW01001620.1:0-15314 GCA_004320125.1 Scolopax mira | reverse complement strand
CCAGGGAGGTCATGGAGTCCCCTTCTCTGGAGATTTTCAAGACCCGCCTGGATACAGCCCTGAGTGACATGCTCTAACTATGGGCAATCCTGCTTCAGCAGGGGAGTTGGACTAGATGATCTCTATGTCCCCTGCCAACTCTAAAAATAATTCTGTGAAATTTAGTGAAAGTGAAATTTCTTTCCATTTTATACTTGCTTAAGATGTGGTTTTATTCATTAATTTATTCATTTACATATCACTTCACCTCTAAAAAGTTTCTTATCTTCTCACAGCATAAGTAAGAAAATATACTATCTCTTCTGAAATTTATAGTGTACTATCTGTATACATCTGCAATAAATTCCCATAAATGTTGTGGGGCTCTGCACAAGTAAAAAGGTCTCCTGCAAGACTTACTGAGGAGTTGCCACTCAGATTCTCAGAGCATATAATAAATAAGGAGAAGTTGTGTGACTTTTTTTTTTTTTTTAGTAAAAGCTAGTATATAGCATGTATGACAAATTCTGTAATATGCAAGGTAAAAATACCTGGTGTCTCTTATGTATGGTGTTGGTAGAATGCAGACACTGGTAATGAAGAAGGTTCTGTAGGTAGGTTTGTTTATTGGTCACTATTCACTAGTGTAGGATTTTCTTTGTAGCACATTTAAGTCAAAGATCAGTAGTAAGCAAATACAAGCTTCTCTCATTTACAGCATTTCTGAGGAGCCAGTGAAGTTCAGTGGAGCCTGCTAATTAA
The DNA here is from genome assembly GCA_004320125.1 of Scolopax mira. Classification (NCBI taxonomy): domain Eukaryota; kingdom Metazoa; phylum Chordata; class Aves; order Charadriiformes; family Scolopacidae; genus Scolopax; species Scolopax mira. Next base: position 14,573 of record BJBW01001620.1, on the reverse strand, counting down.
CAATGATGTACAAATAATGCAAGATTACAGGAATCTTTCTCATTTCCTTCAGAAGGCTTGTTTTAAACTCAGTAAATCAGAATTTCTAGATTCATTTAAAATCAAACTGGGACCCCGTTACTGTTATCTTCCTTCTAATTATCATAAGCTTCACTATTCATATTTCATTGACATATGTCATGGACCACAACACCATTATAGAAGATTCAGCATCACACACACACACACACAAAAAAAAAATCCATCAGAAATTTTGCAGGCCAAGAAAATCCCAAAGAGCAGGGAACTTCACATAGACCCAAACCATCCTAAAAGGATACTCACTACTTTCCATACATCACAGGTATGTACACAATTTGGCCTACAGACTGAGAAACTAACATATTCTTATTCAGTCCTATGATGCATACATCCTCTTTAGTGCACCACTGATAGAAATTAACAGGGAACTAGAAGAATGAAAGGAATGTATACAAATAACCTACACTTACGCTGCCTTAAATCATGCATCCTCTTTCAACACTAGGAAACACGTATGCTATTATGTCATGGATGCAGCAAAGTCAGTAGTTAATATTCAGTACAAGGTATTAACAGGAGCAATAAGGTGACCAGAGTAGCTTCAGAAACAGAACTAAAGTGCTGTTTTTCCTAATCTTAAATGGAGAAGGAGAATCAAATTCAAGAAATCTATTCTGTCCCTGGCAATTATTTGCACTGGGAAAAAACTGAAACTTGCTTTCCCAAATAAAAGGTCTTGAGCATGTGGTTGCATGTACAGCTGCACTGGAGCACTCCTGGTTGAACAATTAAAAAGAACTTGACTTCCTCCCCCTCATATTTGGTAATTGCAGAAAGAGGCATCCTCCATCATGCCCAATTATAAACAGGGCAGATTGAGATGCAACAATTGAATGGTAAAGCATAAGCAGTCACAGCTACAGATCTCACTTAGAGTGCCATAAATATGATATCCAACCACCTCAAAAAATCTGTGATCATGCTTACCAGTTGCTAACAACATCCATTTAATTTAGTTTTTCCTTCTGCACAGTGAAAAATATTGTAATTTTGCAGAAAATACTGTCAAACTCATGGCTCTAATTACATTCTGACATTTAAAAGTGCTTGTATATGCATTTAATGCTTCCAAAGATGTCACCCTGAATACTGAAATTCTCTATTCATTCACTAAAGGTACAGTATACAAAGATACAGTCAATGCAACAACATCCTAAGGTAAGGCAAATCACAAAGGAAAGTAAGGTTCAAGCTATCATTTCTCAAACTTAAAATGTGAGTTACATTTGTAGTGTTGCAAAATACCCAGCTGCTTCTTTTTAATATGCTTCATGTAGCAGAAAGAATTCTGATGGAACCAAAATACAAGGCTGAAGAACTGCTGATTCTAGACTGAGCTTCAGATTCCTTGCTCATGTCTTTATTTTGGTCACCATAAAAGTGAAGCAAACAAAAGGACAAAAATAATTTGATCCTCTCACCGCTTAACTTCTCTTGTTCTTTTAAGTGTCAAGAGTAGATTAAGTGCAGCACTTGGCTACTACATTGTACAATCTATAGTGAAATTTATATACTTTCATTAAAAAAAAAAAGTAATCTTGAACAACAGTTTATGCAAAACACATGTTTATCCTGTGACAAGTTGAGCACACAAAGTATTCCATACCGATAAATCAGTATATCTTCAAGAAGCATGTTGTAGTTACAAAAGCTCAATCATATGATTGACCACATTAAAAAAGGAACACATTTAAACTCTCACTACCTAGCTCATTTCCTGGAAACATCATGAAATCCAAACTTGGTGAGGCTTTCTGTAACAGGGCAAAGTGATGCCCTGTGGCAGTCATTAGGAATACGTGCTTTGAAAAATTCGTGTAAACCATGGATTTCTTTAAGCATTTCTATCAGTCTTCAAGGAATTGGAAAGGAGCCTTGCTACCACTTCAAATCCTTCGGGAAGATCTTTTTCCTCTCACACTCCACCCCACCTCCAGAAAGGAGTTGAATGCATTGATAAAACAACTCTATGAAAATCCTAAATCACCACATTCCTGATTCCCACTGCTAGTGGGAGCCTGCTAGCAGTCTGATAGCTCTATTCTAATTTTACCTTTTGAGAAAGTCCCTATTAAATATTCTGAAGGTTAATTTTTTCCACTATTTCAAATATCGGTCAATATTTTCCACCCTTTCAAATATTAAGGTGAGGGCTTAAATAAGGGGGATACGGCTTCAAGTTAAGCAAAGACTGCAATTAGCTGTCACTAATTTACAGTAATTGACTGGTTGGTTATGTACAGATCAGATAAATGAGAGCACATGTTTAACTAACAGATGATACATTACAGGGTGGTTTGACTTAATTTATCATCAATCATATGGAACATTTTTATAACAAGTTTATTTTAGCATTATGCCATTCCAAAATTCTTCACTCAAATCTTTTTTTCCCCTTGTGGCTCCATCGGTTGATTGGAAAAATGTTACAAGGTGCCATGGCAACGCAAGCTATGCTGTAAGACATATTGAAGAAAGTTTTCAGAATCCTCAGGAATAACTACAACATAGAAAAAATGTAGAATAATGCTAAGGAAACACTCCAGAGATACTATTTTAGGATATTTCAGATATGTTATTTATATTTTTTTTTTACATTAAAAAAATACAATACACGGTTGGGAAAAATGTGTCTATCCCTAATGAAAGACAATTTGGTATTTCACGATGTATTTAAACAGCAACATATTTTGCTGTTTAAAATAGATTTCAAGTGCTCTCAAAGTATGAACTAGCAATTTTGAAGTCCAGACTTCACTGCCCAGCATCCAACTACTGATGCCAATGATCGATACCATTAAAAGACAAGTGATATGCATAAGGATTCACTTTGAGGGAGAATGGGTTAATCTGCCTAGACTTCATTTCTAGTCAGCAGAAAATTTTTTTACAGGAAAATTCAGAGCACATACTAATTTTGTCTTTACGGAAGTCCATCTCTGTCACTCAAAAAATCTAGATAACCAGTTATTCTAAGTTTAGATTGTTCTTGTGCCCTTAAACTAGCCCTCTCTTCACTGCGGGCTCCCTTGCAGATTAATAGCTGATACCAAGCCAGAGAAATCAAAGCATGATCATGCCAGAGCATTCATTCCATATGCAGCCTTTCATCTCACAACAAAAAACACACATCTAGATCCATACCATGCTTGTTATTTCTGCCAAGTGCAGCCCACAAAGAACTCCATCTCCTGCTTTCGTGTGGATAATGAATCTAAGTTTACCCTTAATTATTTAATCTTCTTTCTGTTGCAAACCCACCTCACATATGATAATAATATGTAACAGTAATAACACACCAGCGTCATCTGAATTTTTCCAGGGGATGGGGACTCATTTTAGATTTGTTTTGCTGTTATGCATACATACAAAACAGTAAATGTGACAACACAAGGTCTTTGAAATCCATTTTTCCAACATGAAATGTTTTCTGTCAAGACTCAACCTCCAAGTATAACACTGTTTACCCAAAGCATCATAATTTTTGTAAGCAGTTTTTGTAACACTGAACAAAAAAACCCAAACCTATGACTCAGTCTCAGGCAACAATTAGTTTACCTGGTATACTGAAACACACCCTCCTTAATGCCAGTTTTGTTTCTCCTACCTTCCCAAAACAGACTTGTAAATCTAAAACCCAAGTACATTCTGAAAATTTTATGCTTTTCATGGCTTTTTTAAACACTCATGATCTAGATTTTTATCTTTACCATACTGCAATTGTAAACCAAGAGCAGTGACAGTATCTATCCCAGTCCTTCCTACAGACAGCTGTAGGATTTATACTAAAGTTATGCTCTATTTCAAAGCTATATAGACCAAAGACCCATCAATAGTCTTAATATACAAATTTGTAAGGCAAGTTATCTAAGCTGAGGAGGCTGAAAGGGGAAGCTCTAAACAGTTTTTGGATGAGTATAGCAACTGTGTCTCACAAACTACAGTTCAGTAAAGATGTGGCTGTGAGCCACCTCCACCACCCACTGACATTTCCATAGGAAATAAAGTTGTGGCACATTCTGGCCAGTCCTTGGTCTGTGCAGTATGGGAATGGAGAGCCCAAGACACATTCTGGCTGGCACATCTCATGAGCATAGATGTATCTGCCTTAGTGCAGATTCAGTTACAAATGTGAATTAAGCTTACATATCCTCCTCACATCTCCCCCTGTCAAGTGCTTGCACTGCAGAGGTTATGTCAACAAACACCCCATTCCAGAACGCACATCAAGAGACAAAGTAACAATAATTTACTGTCTTCACAAAGAACCAATCTAGTATTTTCCATAGCCTTTACTGTTTCATCCAAGATTAAAATCAGCATGGCCGGGAGTAAGGTCAGAGAATTTCACCCCCCAAAAATTTAGAGGCAATTCATAAAGTCTCAGCTACCAGAGTATTTTGAGATACAGTGTGTCACATGACCTCTGGCCTGAGGCTGAGGATGGGGAGAGTTATCACACAGACTCTGCTCTGCACTGTATGGAAGGCAGTTAAGAGGTGGCAGTGCTGTGCTCTAAAGGCAAGTGATTCCAGCATCACAGAGGAGAGGGTGAGCTGGAAAATGGCTTTAGGAGAGAGGAGAGACCGAAATCTCATCAGCTCCCTCTCTAAACTGGCACATAGTACTGGTGGGGTTTGAATTTACAGTAAAAGACAAAAAAAAAGAGGTATTACAGACATGGCAGTTTTCAGATACAGCTGATAAATTTTAGTGCTGGGGGAAACCAAGGACCAATAGCTCCTTAAGGGAAGGGGCACTGAAGCCCAGCGTGATAGCACAACCAGCAGGTCCAGGGTCCCTGGCCCAGCACAGGATACGGTAACACAGAGGGTCCTGGAGCTCAGGACAGACCCAGCTGGAAGCAGCTCCTAATGGCATGGGGTTGACCCTGGCACAGCCTCCCCACAGCACTGCTTGGGAATCTCTTCCCATCACTGTCAGCAGTGGGAAGGGGGCACTATCAGTGCACTTGCTTAGTGCTGGCCCAGCTCCACCCAGAGGGGAAGAATGTAGGGCACTTAGTATTGAGCTGAAAGTATCAGAAGACACAACAATATAAGAGAACGATTTTCAAACCTGCTGTCAGTCCGCTTTTTGGATCTCTGATGCAAAGATTACGCCTCAAAATAAAAACTTAAAACAGTGATTTTCCAAAAGGGTAGCCCTGAGAGTCTTTTGATCTCAGCAGTTTGAGCCTGCATGCCTCTCTTGCAGTGATAATAGGTTACCATGGGATGAATAACAAAATGCAGGAGCTGCACTAGCAAACTAAACCAGCAGAAGCTTGGTGTGTTCCTGCGCAAGAAAAAGCTTGTAACATGCATCTAATTTTCAACAGGGAATAAGATAAAAAATATTCAACTACTATTATGAAACATAACATTTGCCAGCATTCTACTTTTCACTTATACTCCAGTTCAAAATCTGCTGAAATGGCCACTGATTCAGTGGATCCTCAATAAAGTCCTTAAGAATGGTTAACAGCTGGGAATGGAAAATCCCATTTTTAGCACATCTGCAAGCTAGCAACACAGGACCTAGCTCAGTATCCATGACAACACTGCTGATATGCTGCTAAAAACAAGAAAAGGCATTAAGTTTTAATACCTGTAAAGCCAGCTGAATTAGTTTGCCTGTGCTTCTCTTCTATAAATTTGCTAAACTTTTTATTCTTTTTAAAAGGTATATCTGTATACATGTGTATTTAATGATGTAAGATTCAAGAATTCCTCTGCAACAGGGGAATCTTTCTAGTATCTAAAATAAAGAAAGGAGTCATTGGGAACACTGAAAGCTGAACCATATAAGCAAGGATTAAAAATCCCCAAACCCAACAGAATTAGCTTGCAAAATGCAGGATTAAAAATAATGGGGAAAAATTCAACTAGCTATTCAGTGTAAGGGAAATATTTGGAAATAAGCAGAACTGAAAACAAACACTAAAGAACAACCAATCAGATGAGTTTCCGTGAAGTAAGGCAACAGACTTAGACTTAGTAAAGTTCTGGGATAATACAGGAGCAAAAAGAATGATAGACACTGGCAAAATCACTCCGGGAACAGCGTATTTTGTTCAATACAAGTTCATCCCAGAGAAGAGTGGTAAATAGTGCTGTGAACTCAAGCAAAATGGTAATGCTGAATATAACAGTCATCTGTATATATTGTATCAGGGATAGGGCAATAATCTACATAGCCAAGATTTAAAAAAAAAAAAAAAAAAAAAAAACAAGGACAAAGTACAGATTTAGGACAAAAGGACCAGAATATGTAAGCAGAATTCACTGTTCCCAAAGTTTTTGAAAACTGAATTCTGTTTAACTAATTCTGTTAAAGAAAGACTTGATTCAAAATATGAGGAGAAACTGACACCAATTAAATGTATTGCATTTGATTCCAGCTCTACCAAGCAATCCAAAAAGGCGACACTCCTGGGCCTGACCTCATTGCTAAGGCCTCGGTGTCACCCACAGAACAGAAAAGGGAGGTGAAAATCTGTCCGATGTGTGGGTGGCTCCTCAAAGTGGGGAAACCCTGCTACCTGACAGGATGAATTTATAGATTTTTATGGTAAGGGGGTGGGAACTCTGGTTCTTCATGTTCATTCTGTGACATTTAGATCCTCCTACCTTCCAAACCTTCACAAATATTCCCACACCATGACAGAGGTATTAATCACAAGTGTTATTCTTTGAGATGAAAGTATAAATGTTTTCTGACCATTATGTGCCAAAAATTCTGTTATCAAATGGTTAGCGTACCAATTAGTACCAGCTTAGCCAAAAATTTTAAGCTTGGCACTTAACATGAAATCAGTGAGCCCTCCAGTGGCTATTTTAAACCTTACATTGTTACAATAACTGTAAGAAAAACTGTATGTATATACATAGGTTTTTTTCAGATGCCATTCAATTTCATTTTAATTCAGTCATCTTCTACTAGTTGTATTACAAATAAAATTTCATAGAATCATATCAAAAGGCTCTATGTATTTTCAGCTCACATACATTTGCTTTTCCTCCTATTTACAAAATTTAGAAGTGATGAATTTTAAACAATTAAGTAACTTCACTGAAATCAATGAAGAATATTTACCTAAGGGGAGGGAAGGGAAAAAAAAGTCTATGGATAGGGCTCAAATTCAAAATTCTAGTCAATAATCCTGTGTATATGAATCCTACCTCCAGAAACTACAAACATTTGGAACAATGACTAAATCATTCACAAGCTCACCCAATACAAAACCAAAGATGTGGAAGATCTAACATAAACAAAAAATGTTTGTTCTCATAAAGGAACTTATTCAGTCACGGAACTCATTGCAACAAGATAGAGTGCAGACAGGATGTTTGGCTCAAAGATGACTTGAAAATTCATGAAACAAAAATCTACCTGCTCCTGTTATTTACAAAAAAAAATCCCTCAATCCCTAAAGTTCAGAGTAATCTGGGAATGTATCATCACAAACCCTCCAGCTCTTACATTCTTCTAATATGGAAGGTTATCCATCACAGAAAGTTGCAGAGATACAGCTGGTGAAAACACCTTTTCTCAGGTCTTGCACCGACATTTTTAAGTTCAAGTAAAACCTTTACGCAAACTATTTAATCACAGTATGAAAAATATCTAGTAATTGAAGAATTCTGCGATTTCACTGCAGATTTTTTTGACATTGATCCACTTTGAGATAGTGCCACGTTGCAGAGCCTACAAGAAATATCTGAGCAAGATAGTGCCTCATTTGACAGTACTTTTGTCTGCTCAATTCTCCAGTCATTAAACCATATCATCCTGAATTTGTTACATGAGCATTGGTTGCTATGGAAATCATTCTGCTAAATTCAACATTATTGATTTTGTTTAACATGGGAATAGTTCAGTATGGCTCTCTTTCAGATCTGAGCTGTAGTCTTTAGACAAGGTTCTGATCACTACTTTCAAGGAAAATCCGGGAAAGTTAGAAAGAACTTGCAGTGAAACAACACAGATCATCACTAGTTTCCAAGCTCTGCAAGGATCTGAATGGATCACAGACATTCTGTATATCTAATCCCACCCTGCAAACTGGGCTTTTCTATGACTTGGGAAATGCAATTCTTGAACCAGCACAGGTAAAGGAAGGAGCATGCATCATGATTGGTTCGTCTTTTCAAGGCAGTTTACCCTCTCTCAGACGAAAATTCTCAGCAATTCAGCTACGCTGTTTTGAATGCTTATATTAGCTTATTTGCAACCACTAAAACATAGCATCATTATTTAGTCTTTCCAAGACCTGGTTCACATTTGTGCATGAACTGAAAACCAAACCAAACCAAATCCATTTTTGTCAATAACTGAGGACAGGTTAATAGCACATAAACAACTCCATGCTTATGAAAATGCTTTTCAAATTAAGTAAGGCAATAAATCTAAGTATCTAAATTGAGGTAAACTAATTTTGAATATCAAGTCTGCAAAGACAAATATTGTTATTATTACACAAATTATATGAATAGCCTGATTAAGTCTGTAGGATCAATGCTTTGAGGATTACTGGGGTTGTGAAAAACTAGGTAAATACACTATAAAGCCAATCACAAAATAAAATCACAGTCAAATAAAAAGTTACTTTACTGAATAGGAGAACTAAGTGAAACTAATTTTCTGCTGACTCATGGTTTGTTAATGAATGGCTTTACTGCCTCAGAAGGCACACACACCAAAGGCTGATGGATATTTGCCACTGAGGCATTTATATAAATAAGTTTTTTTTCCTCATGTAAAATCTTTGGTATCCAGTAAGGTATGAGTGTAACTATAATGTTATCAGAGTACTTCTGCTCAATCTGGCCATCCATTATCATGAAATTTGCAACAATTTATTTAGCAACATCTCTGTTAAGTTTGACCAAACCAGCCAGTAGGTTCAACAGCTAATTGAGGACCAAAACTGACAAACAGTACAATTTTTTAAGCCTTGCTTCCATAAGGAACATTAAAAATATAAAAGCACAGATAACAGTTCATCAATATATACTATGAATGTGATTCACACTCAAATTATTCACAAATTACTAATCCTGTATATAATTATGTCTCATGAAGACAGCACAAAAGGTTCCTTGACCGTGACCTTGCTGTTCTATTCAGGAAAACGCATTCAAGCATCCAACATTTTATGAGGACATGTTTGAAAACAGAACTGCAGTAAGTACATGGAACTTAAACTTTTCAAATATCTCACAGAACTGAACACAAAAAGCTGCAAAGAATTATAATCAGAAATTGCTATGCTTACTACAGATGGGAAACTTTGCATCTTCCCCTTCTGTCAAAAAGCAAGGAAAATACTTTGATCTGCCATAACTTAGCATCCTGAATTCTGCACATGCAATAGTAAGATGCACATGGGCCCATCAATATATTTATCGTAGCCCATGTAAGTCTGTGGATGACCTTGGTGACAAGCAAGAGGTTACACAGAGGATTTAAATCTGCTCTTGTCTAGATATACAAAATCATCCAGAAAAAACACATTCGTAGTCCATCTTAAGTCCCAAAGAGGCCCTACGCTGACTAGTCATGCTGTTCTCATAGGGAATGCAGATTACTGCTGCTCAAAACTATACACGCTTGCATATCAGAAACAGAAGACAGAGAAACTCAAAAATATTCTCTTTATGCTCTAAACATTTTATCTTGTGTTTCAGCAATTAAAACTAATCAGATAGGTCTTTGAGCAGAAGCATGCTTTCCAGCTGAGCAGCCCAGTTTCTTCAAGAGATCTATGCCCCTGAGGGTAGGTGGAATCCTTTTCAGTCTGTACTATCGAAAACTTCTTTCATATTTGCTTTGACACGCCTTCAACATGCTGATGCATGACTGCATGGTAGGAGCTAGTCAATGACTTTTATTTTTAATAAAAGTATGTATTTGTCATTTCATTCACTTCTGACCTGGTTCAGAAACTTCAGTCAGGACCTGGATCCACCAAATAATTACAGAAGCCAACTTCTTTGAATAAGAAAACTTATTACAATTCAAATTAAAGGGTAATTTCTGGAAGAAGCAAAAAACACAACTATTTTTGTTTCTCAGTTCTATATACTGACAGAAGTTAAAATGGGAAGGCATAACTGACACCACCACAGAAAGCAGGCCTCAAAGAATCAATGATCAGGGACAGGATCAGCTGGATCCAAAACATTCCTGCAGGATGTATTTTTCACTAAAATGTTCTAGATAACTAAATTTGGTACTGGCAGGAATTGTTTCCTAACAATTCCTAATGTTTACCACAAAGCTCCCTTGACAAAGTTTAAACATTTTTGTTCTCTCCACACTGGATACAGAACAGTTTACTCCCTTCTTTGCAGCGTGACTATCACATCCTCTGTGTATAACAATATTCTAAAATAAATGTTTTAACAGCCTTGTTTCACACAGAATCACATGGCAGGGCTGAGGTTGGAAGGGATTTCTGGAGATCATCTGGTTTGGCATCCCTGCTCAAGCATGACTACCTAGGGCCCACTGCCCAGGACCATGTCTAAATGGCTTTGGAAGATCTCCAAGGATGGAGACTCCACCAGCTCTCTGAGCAATCTCTTGCTAGTGCCCCATCACCCTCACTGTAAAAAAGCGTTTCCTTATATTCAGGAGGAACACCCCATGTTCCAATATGTGCCCATTACCTCTGGTCCTGTCACTGGACACCACCGGAAAAAGCCTGGCTCCGCCTTGTTTGCACCTTGCCTTCAGGTCTTCATATATATTGATAAAGTCTGAGCCTTCTCTATTCTAAGCCGAAACAGTCTCGGCTCTCTCAGTCTTTCCTGACAGGAGAGATGCTCCAGACCCTGCATCATCTTTGTGACCCTTCATTGGACTCTCTCCAGTAGCTCCATCTCTCTCTTGTATTAGGAAGTTCAGGAATGTACTTCAGCAGTGACCTCACCTATGTGCTGAATGGAGGGGAAGGATCTGCTCCTTCAACCTGGGGCAACACTCATCCTAATGCAACCCAGGGTATCATTATCCTTCTTTGCAGCAAGGATACGTTACTGGCTCATGTTCATTTTAATGTCCACCAAAACTCCTGGGTCTTTATTTGCAAAACTCACCAGCTGGGTGGTTCCCACCATGTACTAGTGTCTATGGTTGTTTCTCCCCAGATGCAGGACTTTGCACTTCCTCTTGTGCAAATTTCATGAGGTTCCTCTCAGCCCGTTTCTGCAGCCCACTGACCAGGGAGCACAACCATTTGTTATTTCAGTCACTCCTCTGAGTTTCCTGGCATCTGCAAATTTGCTGAAGCTACACTCTGCCCCAATATTTAGATCATTAATGAAGATGTTGAACAGGATCAGACCCAGTATTGACCGCTGGGGTACACAACTAGTTATTGGCCTCCAGTTAGATCTTGTGCCATTGATGACCACCTTCTGGGTCTGGCCATTCACCAGTGTCAAAAAACCTTATTGAAGTCTATGTAGACAACAAGCCACCACTTTCCGCCTGGTTCTGCCAGGCCATTTAATCACAGAAGTTTAACAAGTTGGTGAAGCATGACTTGCCTTTGATGAGTCCATACTGACTGAACCTGATGCAAGCTTAACCAATGTGGCAGGAGACCCCTGTGGTTGGCAGGAAGCACGTGAGCTGCAAGCCACATATGCAGTGTCCCCAGCCACATAACCCAGATGCCCAAGCCCCAGAAATCACCTTGGTCAATGAGCCTACTGAGGAGAACCCTCAGCCAATAAGGGTTGTACATGACCACAACCAACAGATAATCAGAGTTCAGATGTAAACAGTCTATAAAATGTGGCTCCTGCTGGAGACCCTCTTGCACTGGTTCTCCTTGGAGTAGTAAGTCTGCGATTGGATCCTTTTGATCAGGACACTGTCCAAAGTAACCTTCTGAGACTGAGAGTCCTCACCTTATAGGTAAGTGGCTTGGGCATTTTGAGTCCTCCTTCGTAGCTGAGATTTAGCTACATACCATTCTGTTTTAAGTTACCAAGTTGAGTCTGCTGAGGTGTTTGTAATAGAAGATCTCTGTTCAGTTTGACCATTTCCCCTTTTTCCTGACACCATTAAAACTGATTTTTGGAACACACTTTGTTGGTCCCACACTTCCACAACAACCACTTAGCAAGCTTAACCAGTCAGCAGGATTACTAATTTATTTCAGTAATTTTATAGGGTTAAAGTTTTCACTTTAGGAAAGAGGTACTTAACTGGTACTTGACAAATTCCTGTTACTATTGCATTATATATTATTCATCCATAATGAACACTGTCTGCCTTAAGTATTCTAAAATAACAGTTGTGCTGCCTGCAACTAAGCCAAAACCTTAACTGGTTTGGGTTAAAACTAAGCTAAAAACCCTTTGGTTGAATTTGAATAATTCAACCAATACCTAAGAAAATTTGCAGGTGGTTTGTACATTACATGTATGAGTGTATTGGAATTTATATTCCCCTCGAGAGTCTTTGTTAATTAAAGGAATTTCACACATTTAACTGTACAGGTACAAAAATACTGACTTTATTTCATCTGTAAATGACCTGTGTCAACATGCCCTAAGATGCAGTCAACAGAAAACTACTGCCAGATTACGATGAGCCCTCCTATAAAGTGTGAGCCTGGCTTAAACTTTAGCATGTACGACATCAGGCTGCAGTGCCAGTAAAAACAATGCTGCTAAAACCAATGATCCCTACCCACGCATTTGTACCAGCACTTTGTGCCTCAAACGACCTCCTTTTTCTTTTTCCCCATCAGAAGAGTTTTCAGACAGATATATTACATAATCCCAGACAATATCCGTGTTTTTGGCAGCATCGTAAAACCAGAAAATTAAACTAGTCTTCTTTTACTACACAGACCCAATAAGGAGACAGCAGGGGACACAGAATGTAAAGAAACCAAGATCATCCTTTCTTGCAAAATTCCCACTAAGCTTATCTCATCTGACAGCATAACTATATCCAAGAAATACTGCTGCACTTTAGGAAAGCGCAGAATTCATCATTTACCTACTAAAAAAGCCCGATGCCAAAAATAACACTCATATCCATATCCTAGGAACTGCAGTGCCTCTTACCAATCACGGCAGGCTGCTACTTATGTTTTACCACTAAGGTATGCACTGCGCTATTTTGATAGGTAAGAATGTAAAGTGAAAGCCTGTCCATAAACTGCGCACCGCTCCGAACACTCCTGCACCCCGCGTTTACTGCATTTGCGCTCTGAGCAGGGAGCACGTCAACTGCGGCCTCCCAAGCCAGGGGAGCAACCCTGCTTGTACGACAGCCGTATCCTAGCAACCGCGTTTGTGGAACTGCCGCCTCCCAGCATTCCACCAGTTCACAACCCCCACAGGACCCCAGAGCCTGGGAGCCGTGCCCCGGGGCGCGGCGCACACTTCACCTAAGTCCGAAGCTTCAGGAAGGGAACAGAGGCTCCCTCCTGCTGCCTGCCAGGAAGCCCGTAGGCGCCCCCGCCGCGCGCAGAGCAGGGCCGGGCCCAGCCGCCCCCAGTGACCGCCCTAATGGCCGCGACCGCCCGTCCCCCGCGTGTGCAGTCTAGAAACTGCTGGAACCGCTCAGCCCCGCTGGCGGCTGGCCAATCACGGCACCCTGGCGCCTCGCGCTTGCGCCCGCCCACCCCGCCTCCGGCAACGCACGCAGAACCATACCGCTCTCCCAACCACCCCCCCTCCGCCCCTTACATAAGGCTCCCCTGCAGCTTCCGGGGATTGGGTGGGAAGGCGAGCGCCCAGGTCACGTGGTGGCGCTGCACGCCATTGGCTGGACCGACAAGGCCAATGAGAGCTGAGTTGCTGGATTCAAACCGAGGGCGGCGCGGAAGCAGGCGGTTATTCTGCGGGCTCGCCGGAGAGGAAAGCTGTGTCTGCTGCTCCTGCCGCTGCTCCGCCATGGCCCACAAGCAAATCTACTATTCTGACAAGTACTTTGATGAGCAGTACGAGTACCGGTATGAGGCTGTGGGAGGGCCGGTTGAAAATATTAGGAAGGGACTCCTGCCAGCCCTTTCGTGGGGAGGCCCGGGGGGATTGGGCAGGTGCCTTCCTCGGGCTTGGGCGTTCCCCTCAGGAAATAAGCTCTGTTGGTGGCGACAGTAAGCGTGGCTTTAGCTTCCGTGGGATCAGAAAGGCTTAAAGTGTGGGGGGGACCGACCATGCCTTGCTCCCCATGGCTGGGGGTTGCGTAGCTTTCTACCGGGGGGGTGGTGTGGGGCGATTCGAGCACTGGTCTGGACAACTTAAACGCTGGCCTGAGCTGGCCTCTTCCAGGCCGATCTTTTGGTGAGCGGGCAACGCAAGCCTCATCCAGAAGGTGCCGAAGAAAGCAGTAGAGGCGGGGCGGAGCTGGGCTGAAGCAGCGCGGAGCCCTCAGCCCCTACTGGCGATACCGGGGTGGCGACCGACACGGACCGCGGACTGGTGGCCCGCCCGCCTGCTGGTGGCCCGCCCGCCTGC
>BJBW01001619.1:0-38896 GCA_004320125.1 Scolopax mira | reverse complement strand
GCCCTGGAACAGGCTGCCCAGGGAGGTTGTGGAGTCCCCTTCTCTGGAGATTTTCAAGACCTGTCTGGATGCAGTCCTGAGTGGCATGCTCTGACATGCTCTGGGTGGTCCTGCATTGGCAGGGGAGTTGGACTAGATGATCTCTATGGTCCCTTCCAACTCCAAAAAATTCAGTGAAATTCAGTGAAAACTAGATTCAAATTGCACTGCAGTTGGGAGAACAAAGCACTGACAAGTACTCAATCACTGTCTAACTAAAATATGGTATCGATATCAAGAACACTTGATGTTATTTCTAGTTTACACCTAGGAGGGTACTATCATGAAGTCCACTCCTCCTCTTCCCTCCTGGAAGCAAGAAATCCTTTTTATTTGAAGTGGCTCAAAATAGTTTGGGTAAAGTGAGAAGTAGCAGAACACAGTACAGTGGAGAGGCAAAGAACTTCTGTTCCCCAGACATGCCTTCTTTCATAAACCCTCTTATTTGCAGACATGAAAAAGAATTTCATATTGTCTGTAATATTCCTTATGAGGAATTCTCATTTGCATAGTAATCAAGACTCAATCTGTGAGAAAAAAAAATTTAAAGAACAAAATTTCAAGGCTACCAATCAAATACAACTCTTCATTTGTTGCCACTGCTTTATAATCCTAAGAAAAGATAAAAAAGACTATCCTGAGAGTCAAAAAATGTTTAGATCAGCACAGAAGGAGTTCATACAGGGTAATTTTAAACTGTGGCAAAATTAACTAACCCTCCTGAATATAATGTAACATAATCATTTATTTTACTTAGCGAACATCTTTGGTTAATTTGAGTCTTAATATTCTGCAGCGACAATTAAAAGCAGAAATCCTCAGATGGGAGGATTTCAATTTCGTTACTCTACCCTCAACAACAATTATCTTAAACTCATCGTACTGACAAAACAACAGATTTTGTACTTACCTAAAAATAAGACCAAAGGTTCCTTTTCATGCAAAGTTACCCTAAAAATATACTGCAGTAAAGTAGGGTAAGAGAGCCTGGAATCAGATGTGAATACCACTTCAGACAGACAGAAAATAATACCCTGTTGAATTTGTTGCCATCCGAGGCAGCAGCACCCACACTTGGCAGGAGCAGAAGGGACCGGGCAGCCCCTGGTATCACCCTGACTCAGAAGAGGTTGCACCCCATGCTGAAGCCTTGGCCAACTGGTGCGGGAGCTGATGCTTTAGAAAACCAAACTGCTTTATCTTGTTACTTGCCACCCTTATCCCGGCAGGCATGCAAGATGCTGCTTCGTATGTGCTACTTGTTAAGGGCCAGCTAGACTCCCCTCTTCCCAGCAATTTGGGAGAGGTGAGCTACTCCTCCAGGTACCAGATTAAAGGTGCTCTGCCACTGCATGGGACAAACGTTTCACTAGGCCACCATGCAACTGGAGCACAAGCGTTGAAGTCCTTGACAACCTCGTACTAAAAACCTAAAAGCCCATCAACAAGCAAAAAAATCCAGAGAATTCACACAGGGGAGGAACTGTCTATAGTGTCCTGGTTCCACAGAGAAATCACACTCTCCTGCAGAAAACCCATCGGTGCAGAAGCTGGTACCTGGCAGGGTGCCTGGGGTGCAACACTCTTTGTGTGGCTGTGGGAGCCGTGGAGGAAGCAAGGCTGTGCTGCCTGCTGACGGGTACAGGAACAGAACCACACCATCTGATGCTTAAGGGGAGCACTCATTTGTGGCATGACATTGAATCATGCAGAGTAAGAAACAGAGGTTACCTTATATTCAGTATTGACTCTCTAAAACAGCAGAAAAGAGCCTATCTTACACTGGTGTTTTGTTGTCCTGGTGCTATTTTCCATACCCAGAAAGCAGGAGGGATGCCCTGCAGCACTAGTACAGTGTCTTCTTTGGCAGTCTTGTTGTGACCCATAATGCCTTGGGGATACTAATTGCCTTTGCGCTCCACGGCCTGTATACCACATAGATGGGATAAAGTAGACCAGAGCTGTACAGCGAAGGAAAACTAATCAATATAATACAAAGAGCAATATATCTAGCTGAGATATTATGTACTACAATACAGTTTATGGCATTTAATGGCATTCACATTTGAAATGTAAAATTTTCAGATTAGGGTAACAACAGCTATGCTATTTTTTGGAGATGAAAAGCATAACAAAGGTGAAAACTGACCTCTTGGTGCCAAACATGATGGCGCAGGCTTGTTTCACATTTATGAATGTTCTGCACTTGCTGTTTCAGTTAACCTGGATGACAGGAGAGAAAGAGTTTAGATCAAGCAATTCATGACCTTGATTTTAATATCCTTTAATATTATATTTAATTAGTACATCAGTAAGCATCTTCTGGTGCAACTTCAGAGAACACCTGTCAGTTTTTCAGAAATGCAGATGTCAGCAAAACAATGAACAAATCACTGCACACCCTCCAAGCCACCCCAGGCAAATTTAAGCAGAGATGCTTTGTGTCCCTGCTGTGCTAATGGCTGTGACAAGGGTGTTACTGCTGCTCCCCAGGTGCTTGGCCCTCCCAAAGCCATTCCCAGCAGCGGCCTTAATGTGAAAATGCCAGAAGCATCTCCCAGCGGTACTGGAAGCAGAGTCAAACTCCTGCACAAAGTGGGAAAAGCAAGCATGAACAGAAGCCCAGGCAGCACTCTGGGTGCCCTACATGCTCCCAGTCCCACAGAGCCCCTTTTGCAGTCTCTGTCCGCAGTGCTCTGGTCCTTCACTGCTGAAGGAGCAGCTAAATAGCAGCTGGAAAGCACAGGCAGGCACCAGCCCCTCCAGCCCGAGCCTTCCTCCACCAGGTCCCTTGCCAGGAGCCTGCAGTGGCTCAGGCAGGACCTTGGTTCACTTCCACTTGCCAATGCCGTCGCACACGCTCGCTGCCCTCACAGCATGGAATTTTGATGCTACTGAAATTTTTCTGCTCTGTTCCCAAATGCTCATTTCAAAGCAAAAAGACACAGCTTACCAAGGAAAAAAAAAATCCATCCAAGTTTAGATAATATTTAAATGTAAATGTGCAATCTAAATACAACTGTTTTGCTCTTCAGGAAGAAGCTGCGATTACATGATCTTGACTGACAGGAGGATTTTTGTCTACAAACTCCCTCCTAAGTTTGTAAGATGCTCAAGGGGACTTCATGTCTCCATGTCGCATCAGATAAAGTGACACCAGGTAAAATGTCTTGTTGCCTCCAGGCAAGGAAGTGCTATTTTCATAGCACAACATTTCATCATGGGTTTGGGCAGTTTCATTTTTGTCTCAATTCACCAGTTGCTCTCGAGGCATTTCATTTTCTGTTTTGCATAGGGTTTTTTTTCTGGTTTTAATTGGTGTCACTTGTACAGCTGCAAAGAAGAGTCAAAGAGAACCTCCCTCTTCTTTCCATGGCCTTTTGTTCCAGAATCACAGCCTTACAGCTGGACAAGCAGTACAAATATCATCAGCCTGAAGTACATTTTCCTTCCCAAGCAATTATTCCCCCTGACACTCACTAACATCAGTCTTTTTACATTGAGAGAATAACAAATGCATGCTTCAAGTTAGTTGTCTTGATTGTGAATTTCTAAAGCCTCTAAGGCAGCCAAGTGTCCTCTCCAACTGAAAATCAATGGATGTGGGGCATGCACATTCCCTGCATGTCTTGGGAAATCACACTCCAGTTCCCTATTTATGACTGTCAGGCTAACTGGGAGCCTGAGCTATGCCTACATTGTCAGATACATAGCTCAGAGATGGAAAATGGATGAGATTAAGAAGCCCTAGAGGCTGCACACATTAAGTATCTCAAGCCATTTAGATAACCGATTACACAATGTGGAGCCTACATCTGTAAATGCACTATACAGATCCAAGTCAGGGGTTCCTTTCCTCTTAAAAGCAGCAAGGTTCAAGCTCCTTAATTTTCAGAAGTATTTAGCGTGTGACCTGGAAGTCCAGGTCCCATATTTGGAAATGACACAGTCACTTAAAACTCCAGGAGCATCAGTGGAACTTTGACAATGAAAATTTTAACCTAAGTTTATTCAACATTTTGATGATCATCTATCGATCATCTAGATGAAAATCATTGATGATGATCATCTATCAGCTATTCCCACTAAAGAGCACCATTCCCAAGCATGTATTATGTTTTAAGCATCTTACATTAATAGATAAGACTGTGTTCTTTGGTTTGTAAAAAAATTTAACTAAGGGCTCTGATGCTTTTTGGCTCTTCTTGGATATAAGTAACAATGTGAACAACAACATAAGGTACTGCAGTTTCTCAGAAAACAGAAAAAGCTATTTGAGGAAACCAATAGGTATAAAGTTGCTGAAGCATCCCCCCTTGAAGGTGACTGGTGCAAAAGTCAGAAGAGCAAGGTGTTGGACATACAGCCACCTATGTAGAAACTTTGCTGGCAGCATCACCTTCCTATTCCTCAAGGCACAAATCATAGAATTATAGAATCATAGAATCATCCGGGCCGGAAGGGATCTTCAAAGGTCATCTAGTCTGACCCCTCTGCAGTCACAGGGACACTTCCAATTAGACCAGGTTGCCCAGGGCCTCGTCAAGCCTCACCTTGAATGTCTCCAGGGAAGGGGCCTTAACCACCTCCCTGGGCAACCTGTTCCAGTGCTCCACCACCCTCATAGTAAAGAACTTTTTCCTAAGAAGTCTGGAGCAAGGAAGATTCCTCTTGGTGGAAGAGAAGCAGAACATTTAGACAGGCCAGACAAACACAAGTCCATGGGAATGATGGGATGCACCAATGAGTGCTGAGAAACTGGGCTGTTGTCTTTTGAAGGTCACTCATGGTTATCTTTGAAAGGTCACAGGAGGTTTCTGAAGACTGGAAGAGAGCAAAAGTCACCCCCATCTTCAAGAAGGGAGACCCAGAGAACTACAGGCTGGTCAGTCTCACCTTGATCCCTGGGAAGGTGATGGAGCAAATAATCCTGGACACTATTTTCAAACACACAAAGGACAACAAAGTGAGAAGAGTCAGCATGGATTTACAAAGGAGAAATCATGCTTAACCAAGCTATTATCTTTGCATAATGATATCAGTGGCTGAGTGAACGAGGATAAAGCAGTAGATGCTTTCTACCCCAACTTAGGATGGCTTTTGGCACTGTGTCCTGTAACATCTGTGTAGACAAGTTAACAAAGTTCTTGTTAGATAACAGTGAGGTGGATTTAAAACTGGCCGAACAGTCATGCTCAAAGCATTGTGATCTGGGGCACAAAGTCCATCTGGAAGCCTGGTACTAGTGGTGTACCGCAGGGGTGGGTACTGGGTCCAATACTGGTTTAACATCTTTGTTAATGATCTGGACAATGGGGCAGAGAATACCCTGAGCAAGTTTGATATGATATGAGTGACTAACGCAGCTGTTATCTGTGCAGCATTAGAGAGAAATTGACAGGTCAGAGAAATGGGCAGAGAGATGTCTCATGAAGTTCAACAAAGTGCAAAGTTCTGTACCTGAGATGAATAACTTCATGCATCAGTACGTGCTGGGGCTCAAAGAACTGGAAAGCAGCTTGGCAGAGAAGGACCTAGCAGTCCTGGTGGACATCGAGTTAGCCATGAGTCAGGAACATGCCATTATGGTAAAGAAGGCTAAAGGTATCCTGTGTTGCATTAGAAAGAGCATTGCCAGCACTTTGAGGGAAGTTACCTTTCCCATCTGATGGTTTTGGGGCTTGGCTCTGTTTTGAAGCTGAATGTGAGAAAGGGAAGGCCCTAGTGAGTGGTCTGAGGCAATGACATAATTCCCAGACATGTCCCTCTCATATTTACATCTATCTAAACCCAAGAAGAACTGACAGACTGTTTTCAACCAGTTCAGCTTCCAGCTGATAACAATAGGCATGTGTTTATTTTTGTATCATCTTCTGACAAGGTCAGGGACATTAGACAATTCCTCCTTTGGCTGGAGAAAATACTCTTTCCTGTACATCTTTGTACCAATCTAGGAACAAGAGGGAACAACTTTTTGCCTCTCAGTGAGGCTGCAAACCCACCACTCAGCAAGGTAGCAACTTGTCTCCATGTGCCAAAGCCCAGCTGTCCGAAATCCTCTCCTGTCCTGCACCATTAGAAAATCACCATGCAGATGCATATGCTTAGAGGTATTGCAAACATCGCTCTTCTTCTTGGTGCTGCTAAAAAAATGACCAGCAAACAGTAATTTCTTGCAGTTAGTGATTTGACCAGCTTCAGCATTCATATCATGAATTTGGCATCAAAGACACTTGCCAGTTCTTCATCCGTTTCAATAACATTGAAGACATTATCAGGATGCAAAGAATTCATGTTCACTTCTCTGCAAATATAGTTACAATTTCCTTGCTGCTCTCTTTGTTGCAGAAATGCTAAAGCATTGCTCACATAAAGAAGAAGAGACCTCAGAACAGATTATTTTCAGTTGGAGGGGACCTACAATGAACATCTAGCACAACTGCTCAACTATTTCAGGGCCAACCAAAAGTTAAAACCTTATTAAGGTCATTGTCCAAATGCCTCTTAAATACTGACAGTTTTGGGGCATTGACCACCTCTCTAAGAAGCTTGTCTCAGTGTTTGACCACCCTCTCAGTAAAGAAATGCTTCCTAATGTCCAGTCTAAACCTCCCCTGGAACAGCTTTGAACTATTTCCACGCATCTTATCAGTGGATGACAGGGGGAAGAGAGTAGCACCTCTCTCTCCAGTTCCCCTTCTCAGGAAGGTGTAGACAGACATCCTTTCCTCCAAACTAGACAAGTCCAAAGTCATCAATTGCTCCTCAGAGGACACTTCTTCCAGCTCTTTCACCAACTTTGCTGCCATCCTCTGGATGCATTCAAGGACCTTAACACCCTTCTTAAATTGTGGGGCCCAGAACTGCACACAGTGTTCAAAATGAGGCCACACAAACACTGAATAAAACAGGATAATCACATCGTTTTAATGGCTGATTACACTCTGATACGTATTTTTCCCTCTTGGCTGCCAGGGCACGCTGCTAACTCCTGCTGAGCCTGCTGCCAATGAGCAACCCCAGAACCCTTTCTGCAGACCTGCTGTCCAGTCACTGCTCTCCCAATTTATTCTTGTGCCCAGTGTTCCTCCATCCTTAGGTGCAGAATCTGCATTTGTACTAGTTAAATTTCATCCCATTAATCATTGCCCAATGCTCCAATCTATCTAGATCCCTCTTCAAAGCCTCTTATCCCTCAAGACAGTCAACACCATCTCCCCATTTGGTATCATCAGCAAACTTGCTAATGGTGAATTCAACTCCTGCATCCAGATCATTGGTAAATATATTGAACAGAACTGGCCTTCGAATTGAAACCTGAGAAACATCCCCAGCCAGATGTAGCATCTTTCACTACAACCCTTAGAGCTCTGCCCTTCAGCCAGTTCTTCACACAGCACACTGTGAACCTGCTCATCCCCCAGCTGGAAAACTTGTCCAGAAGATTGCTGTGAGACACTATCAAAAGCCTTATTAAAATCCTGAAAAACTATGTCCATTGCCTTCCTTTCATCCACTAGGCAATTGGCTTTATCATAAAAGGGTATCAGATTAGTTAAACAGAACTTTCCCTTTGTTAACCTATGTAGGCTCTGCCTAGTTGCATTATTCTTTTAATGCCTTTCAGTAGTACCCAGTATAACATTCTCCATCTTTTTGCAGGAAGTGAGGTTAGAGGAACATGTCTGTATTTCTCTGGGTCTTTCTTCATGTCTGTCTTGTAAATTGGAATAACATTGACTAGCTTCCAGTCATCGAGGACCTCCCAAAGCCTTTGGGAGCTGATCAATAAGGGTCCTGCCATAAGATCCACAACCTCCTTCAGTACTGCAGGATGAATCCCATCAGTCCCCATGGACTTGTGAACATTCAGCTCTTACAGTTGGTCCCTTACAACATCATAGTCCATAAATGGAAACTCACTGTTCCCACTCTCGTGGTGCTCCTACTTAAGGTACTGGGCAGTGCAGAGGCTATCAGTGTTATTAAAGACTGAGGCAAAAAAAGCAGTGAATGTCTCTTGCTTTTTCTTCATCTCTATTCTCAAAGGTTCTTCCATGGTTAAAAGCTCCAAAATTTTGGTGGAGGCACCAGTCCTTGAGCCAGGTATTGATATCTTGGGCTTATCTGTTTATTCCAAAGTCTACCCCCATCACTGGGAGGACTGAGGAAAACATCACCTGTGTCTCAGTTTTTAGCATTCTTCCAGGGTTCTGACCTCATACTTTTTGTGGTGACATCATTAGTACCCACATGAAAGAGCATGAATCTGTAGTAGACTGGAGGTTGTACCAGGCTTTTCAGTCTTGTGGTGACGTCCCTAATTCAAGCCCCAGGGATGCAGCAGACTTCCCTGAAAAGAGGTCTGCAAAGGGGTGCTTCCATTCTGCCCAGGAGGGAATCACCAATGAAATGTTTCTTCTCAGTGCTGGTCTTAATGCAGATCTTGTTGCTAAGGGGTTGGTCTCTCTGACTTTAGCAATACTGCTTGAACAGTCTCTATCTCATTATCTGCTTCACCTGCCATACGCAAGACCTTGTAACTATCCTGTAAGGGCATCTTAGAGGGTAAAGAGGGGTTTCTCTTTCTGCTCTGTACTGTAACCTTCTTCTACCTCTCCTTATCCCTTGTGATACTATCTTCTTCCAGGCACAAGGCAGACCTGCCTCCATAGCGGCCATGCTGAGTTGACTAGCACACATCATAGATGGCAGAGTATGGCTCCATTGATCAGTCTCTCTCTCAGATTCTCGAATACTCCTCAGTCTGCCCACGTTCTCCCTCAGCTCAACCACCAAGCAAAGCAGTTTGTCAGTCTGGTCACACCTCCCACAGACTTGCTTGCAACCACTTTCCATCTCTAGGAATATCCCTTCACACATCCCATGTCCTGAAAAGTGGATGGTCACATGCTTGGACAGGAGCTCCATCTGTGTGGCTGCATTGGTTCTTCCAGATGCTAGAAGCTCAGGAGGAAGCTAGGACACCTTTTGGTAGGTAGTCCCATGCTGTCACTGGGAAATACATATAGAATCATAGAATCATCTAGGTTGGAAGGGACCTTAAAGATCATCTAGTCCAACCATCCACCTAACTCTGGCAAAAAAAAAAAAAAAAAAGAAATAGGAAATAAAAACTACTAAATTATATTCCTGAGGAAATGGTTTGTCATATGGTTGTCTGTTGCAATCAGCTGCGCTGGTTTTCCTCATCAGGGAAAAATGATGTCTGTTCAAGGCCATGTTGGATGGGGTTTTGAGAAACCTGGTCTAGTGGAAGGTATCCCTGCCTATAGGGACATGGGAGAGTAGAACTAGATGATTTTTAAGATCCCTTCCAACCCAAACCATTCTACGATTCTATGATTGGTTTTGCCTGCTTAAATCTCCCATGCTGCAGGGTGCAGCCTCTGGCCCTTTCTGTCCTGTCCAAGCAGGAGGCCTGGGTTCCGTTGCTCAGGGAATGTTCCCTGCTCAGACACGTCCCTCCTGATCCGCTCTTACCCTCCTCTATCCTTCTGCTCCGGCCACCCCTGCCATCAGCAGTTCCTCTCCCACTCCCACAGGCCAGACAGTGGCAAGCCATGGAGACAAAAAGCCTCTTTTCTGTCAAGCCTAATGCCACAGCTGAGATTGGAACTGCCTCTCTGAGCACCTGCTGGTTTTTCCTCAGCTGCAAGTAGCAGAGCCCACAGTGCTTAAATAAGGAACTATGGGATAAATCATGGCAGCAGAGTGACCTTTTTCCCCCCTGACAAAAAAAATTTTTTGTCATCCTAGGGAAAATGCTATTAGGTGAATTATCTTTCCATTAAATATTTGAGGAAATTATTCTGAATTAATATTTAAACTCTGATTTCTAAATAGAATATTTTTCCAGTATTATGTTTCCTTCTCTTTAATGGGAGAATCCATAAAGATGTTGAATATAGTTGCACCACTACATTTCAAATTCATGATGCTGCTTAGCTTGTATTCATTTCCTAAGGACCCCTGAGAAGACAAAACCTCTGACACTTGACTTTTATCTTGAGGTGGGAATCAATGGATTCTAGTCAAGTTTTCCAATCAAGACGGAACTGTGGCAGGCAAAGGGACACACAGCAGATCTGGTAAAGACATAGTGGAATGATAACTTGAAAAAAAATCCACACATCATGGCAGGATTCAAGGCAGAAACTGGGAAATATAGGAAACATGTGGTATTTTCTATCAAAATTTTTGTTTGATGGAAACTAAATTTTCCATCCTCAAAAGACAGCAATGAGCTGCTTGTGGTCTTGAGGTCCTTGAGGTGTGTGTTTAAGAGAAACTCCAGTGAAAGAACTGTTTATTACTGCATAAGCTGGGCAGTGGCTTGCTGGGACCATTGCTTCAATGTTGTCTATCAAAAAGTATCTGCATAAATTTCTGTTCTAGACATACTTACAGAGCTGCCAGAATCTAGGACATGAGAAATGTTATTTTAATATCTAAAATAGTAATATTTAGATGTACTTTACTTTTCAAAGGCTGTAGTAATGCACCCTCCCATTTCAACATATCTTTTTAAACTCTTGCAGTGAAACCACAGTGGTTGAGCAGTATCAAATTATCTGTGATATCATCATTGTTTAATGGAGAAAAAGCTGAATTTACTTTTAGTTCAGTGTATACTGTTTATAAAGCCATGGAAATGTTATTTCCAGAATTTCAGTTAAAAGGCTGCAAAAAATTACAGTCCTTAATTAGTATTACTCTGCTTAGAAGGAAAGGTACAAATACATATGCAATGGGATCCCTTTCTCTTGCTGAATAGAGAGTGCTTCTGACCAGCCTTATGCCCTTTTTTTTCCTTTTGCCCAAGAGATAAATAACAGTGTCACTAAGGTAACAGAACCTGAAATGTTGTCTAGAGTTGAAACTTGAGATTATTTCTGTGGTTACAAGTATTTGATAAGTGCTAGAAGGTAACTGTAAATTTCTTCTTTGATTTTGAAACCTGTACACAAGAATATAATGCATGGTAAAATTATAGATACTAGTCACCTAAAACGCTTTTCATGCTGAGAACCTTGATCTAGGATAGATTAAATTGGTTGTTGTTTTTTTTTTTGGTAGGCATTTTAAACTAAGTGAAATGAAATTAATCTTTGGCCATAGAAGGGATCACACAGTAAGAGCACTTTTCCCTTATCTTTCCTTGTGTGAGAAAACCCTTTGTCTGTCACCTGCTGAAATTACTATAACTCTTCTGTGTGTTCACTCTTAGAATTCAGGCTTCTGTCTTTATATAAAACATTATAAATGCCACAAAGAGGACCACAAAGCCAATGGAGGCAGGAGAGAACAAGAGATAGTAATAGGAGACAGAGGAATGGGTAACTAGAGATCTCTACAAAAACAGTAACAAGCATGTGGAAAGAGTGGGGGAGAACCATAGAATCATAGAATGGTTAGAGCTTGAAGATCAGAGAGACATCTTTTAAAATTTGTGAAGGCCACAGAAGACAAGGAACAAAGGCAGGAAGCTACATTCTGGAGAATGTCAGATATGGAAAGAAATCAAGCGGGGATAAAGAACCATGTCCTGATCCCATTGGGGTTGTGGACATGAATAAGAGCTATAGATGGTGTTAGGTGTTCAAAAATTAACTTCATTTAATTGAATATATCTTTTCTCTCCACAGATACTTCTTGTCCACCAGTAATCTGCTGCAGTTTTCAGAGCACTACTACAGCAGCTGCATCTTCACTGTAGAGTACAGGGAAAAGGACTTACTATCTGATCTTCACTTCTTCACAATGCTGAAGGAAATTACCCTAATGGTGTAGATGTACTCAACCACAACATACTTTGACAGTAGCAGCTTCAAGATTTGTCCTTAACTAAAAGAAAAGAGAATGGACACTTTCTTTTCTGGTAGGTAAAAAGATATAAGGTAAGGCAGAAAATCCAGAAAAATGCCTCCAAGTCTTTATTTCCATTCCATTAAAACACTGGGAAGCAGAGCACTTAGCCTCTCACATTCCTTTTGAAGCTACTGCCACGTGAAAGCAACATGACTAATAGAGGGTCCCCCATGAAATTATCTTGTCATTCTGGGGTGTGAGTAAAACTGCTAACTTGTGTCTAGGTAAGCCATATTCCATGGAGCCCTGCAGTGGTTTATTTACCAAGGCTGCTAGGAGAGGGCTCTTGACACTCTTACCTGCCATTCAGAAAAAAAGAACTGTAAGACACTTCAAGAGGATACCTAGCCCAGCTTCTTGGCTTGAATCAGGACCAGCTCTACCTAACTGTTTCCTGACAGATGTTTACAGGAACTGCCACTGAAGGAAACAACATCTCCTTCTTAAGCATCCTGCACTGGTGTTTAGTTACCATGGCTGAAGAGGTACTATCAATGTCTAAGCTTAGTCTTCCATACTGCAGCTGAAGCTCATTATATCTTGTTCACACCACTCAAGCATTGCATAGAGAATTGTATGGCAACTTGGATGTAGGAGAAGGATTCTTGCTAGAACTCCAGATATTAGGTCAATATAAAGATATGCAGTAAGGAAACAGCTGAGAAATCAGGCCCGGATGTCTGCAGGCTGATCTGCATGCAGAAATTGCTGTTTATGGTCTGCTGAGTTGAGTGAGCACTGCTTATGTCTGATGTTTTCTCTGTCATATCTTTTTCTGTAGTGAAAGCAGATCACAGAATCACATATTGGTTGGAGTTGGAAGGGAATAAAAATTGTTTACTTCCAAGCCTGCTGTTGTCCTGTTGTCTAGGTGTCCTAGGCAGGGACACCTAGACTAGATTGCTCAAAGCTCTGGTCTTGAACACTTCCAAAGATCAGGCATCCACAGCTTCTCTGGGCAACTGGTTCCAGTCTCTTACCCTTACAGAAAAAAAATTCTTCCCAATATCAAATTTAAATCTCCTATCTTTCATTTTTAAATCATTACCTCTTGTGCTATCATTACACTCTCTCATAAAGATTCCCTCCCTATCTTTCTTGTAGGCCCCTTTTAAGAACTGGAAGGCTGCTATGAGGTCTCTAGGGAGAGGCCTCCAGAATGAGAATTTTCTCCAGAATTAATAACTACAGCCCTCTTAGCCTGTCTTCACAGGAGAGGTGCTCCAGCCCTCTGATCATCTCTGTGGCCCTCCTCTGGACCCAATCCATAGGTTCATGTCCTTCTTATATTGGGGGTGCCAGAGCTCGATGCAGTACTCCAGGTGGGGTCTCACTAGAGCAGAGTGGAGGGGGAGAATCACTTCCTTTGATGTAAAGTAACAGTCATAATATTCTGTCAGATGATTCATGTATCAGAATCAAAGGTGTGTGAAACACTTCAAGGGAGTTGAACAACTTGTTAGTCCCCTGACTGCTGTGGAATTTTACACCTGATGTAAATGGGATCAGAATTTTGGCTACTGCTTCTCAGTATGCACTGAAGTTTGTCAGAAAACTTCTCACAAGCAGGCTTTAACATGCAGTTAAAATAGTAAGAAAGTAGGTTTATGACTTTATGCGTGATAGAAGAGTGGGAACTAATTATTTGTGAGCCCTTCCTTTGTACCCCTCTTTGGCATGATTGCTTAATTAGTCATTTGAATAAGGTTCTTATTTATTGAGAGACAATATAGTACAGAAGTAATTCCAACAAACCCTTTCCCTCATAGAATTTTGATCTCCTGAAGACTTCATTGGTCACCAACTTCTGGAAGAGTAGACTGATACAGCAAAAAAAAGGTGATATTTTCTTTATGTGATACTGATAAATACGTTTGTTAGTTTTATCAATTATTTTGATATGCTAAGGTAGTCAGAATATACTTTCTGTGTCACTGTATCATTTTGTATGTCAGAACAACAATAAATTCCCATTGTTTTGGGAATTAAATTTGATGGAGCTGTATGCCAAATGGATTTGCTTTATTGCCTAAGATGATGAATCTTCATTTTTGAAGGCTGCTACTTGTGAAAAGGGTTGTTATGAGGGTGAATAATTCCCTGCATCTTCAGATAATTGATTGCTCCAAAAAAGAGGAGATAGCAAAATTAGCTTGTGCATTCCAGGATAATTACATATTGATGACAAAATGCAATTTTACACAAAAAAACTAAACAAAGAGTTATTTATTGCATTGGAATCTCAGGTAGTGTTTCTACTCTGTGCCTATGAAATCCCTTATTTAGAATATTTTAATCAGTAAGAAAAATAAATTAAAATTTTGTTCCCATGGATTACATTCCCATTAATATTGGAAAATATACACTGTGGAAAGTTGGTATTTTGCTTCTTCATGATTAAAAAAAATGCAGGATTATCAAAAGGGAACTGCTGTTCATACTAGTACAGGTATCGTAGATTTACTAAAACTGACATTAATCTCAAGCTTCTTGCAACACGGTTTTATTCCAGGAAGTGCTTGGAAATCTCTCAGCAACTCTATGCTGATTTCATGTCTCCTTGGTGCACATGTTGCTTTGCCTGTAATTTGTGCTGTATATCACAGTCTAAGTCGCTTGCTTATTTAAGGTACATGACAATCGATTCAGCTGCTTGGCTTTTGTGCACATTTCTGCAGCTTTAACAGATCTGCCAGGATCATCTTTGACAATATATCTATTTTCCCTTCCCAGCCTGAGAAGGGAAGGTGACAGAGAAAGTAAGTTGTCTTTGTATCCACCAGGTTAGCCAATCTGAGCTCAGTTAATGGTCTGTGAAAGAAAAAAAATACATATTTCAGGATTATTTCCAGGGAAAAACATCCAATCTTCAAATATTTAAATGAAAAAGACAGTTGAAGAGTGCTAATGCAAAAATCGGCAGAAGTCTTCAGGGCAGCCAATAGTTTTCTAGGATGTAAGCAAATGTACTGCTTTCTTTGCCCAAGAGTGTTTATCAGTCATGCCTAGCAGTATATATTGACTTTACACCATAGAGGGTGTAAATGGAGAGGGTATTTACCTATAGCTGAAAAGCATGGCTTTGTGCTTCGGCCAGGATCACCTAATTATGAGCTGCTGCTAAAAGAGGTGCTAATAATCACTTCACCTCAGTTCCTTGATATGCTCCCTTCGGACAAACCAAGTAACGGCGTGCCTCCGGAGCTATGAATGAAGTAGAAATGCTCATTTATTTTAAAACACACACTTGAATTCCCATAGATTGGCTACTGGAACTGACTCCCATATAGGTGTGCAGCCCTAACTGTGGTGTCCATTTGAACATAATGCCACCAAGAGAGATCAATAAATTTTAAAACATCTGTACTTCAGGGATGGTTTGTGCCATGACAGCAGCAGGACTGCTTTCACAACCTCAGGAGTCATATCAGGGAAATGTAGAGGACAGAAGAAAAAATAAGCATTCTCAATAGTGTATTGAAGTTGGTAGTATAACAGTTCATATACCCCATATACTGAGCTTCCTCATTTTGTCCATAGGTCTGTGGCTATCATCTCCCCTGCTCAGGAGGGCTCTCATAGCAGTTCTGGTTGCATATATACTCTCAGCCTGCCAGCACACAGGGAATGGCAAGTATAAGCCTTAAGACAAACAATAAAAAGAACTTCTATAAATATATTAATAGCAAGAAGAGGACTCAGGAGAACCTCCATCCTCTATTGGATAAGGAAGGTAATGTAGTGGCAAGGATGAGGAGAAGGCTGAAGTTCTGAATGCCTTCTTTGCCTCAGTCTTTAGTAGAAGAGTAGGGGGTTCCCTAAATATCCAGATCCCTGAAATAGCAGACAGGGGTGGGGAGTAGAATGATGTTCCTGTAATCCAAAGGGAGGTGGTGAGGGACCTGCTCGAACACCTAGATACAAACAAGTCGATGGGACCAGATGAGATTCATCTGAGGGTACTGAGAGAGCTGGCGGAAGCGTGGAGCCACTCTCCATCATTTACCAGCAGTCCTGGCAAACTGGGGAGGTCCCAGCTGACTGGCATCTAGGAAATGTGACACCCATCCACAAGAAGGGTCGGAAGGATGAACGAGGGAACTACAGGCCTGTCAGTCTGACCTTGGTGCCTGTGAAGGTGATGGAACAGATCATCCTGAGTGCCATTCAGCAGCCCAGCATTGCCACGATTGAGAGACAGGACACAGCTTGATGCAAACAAGATGTCAATTTTATTACAATTTTCCACATACATTTATACTAGTCTTAAGATAGCGTGTTCTAAGCTGATTGGTTCACATTCTACATTAGGCGTTCACAGATTGGTTAATGCTAACACAAAACATCTTTTCCTAAGCCTATCTTGCGCAAGAACAATACTTCCCCTTTTACAGAGTAACTCACCACCTATTGTTGTACGTAATCAGCACTATCTGTTTCTTCTAAACAAGGCTGTTATCTTGTTTCCCCCAGGGCTTGTAACCAACAAGTCCAAACACGTCCTCCTTCATCAGTTGAGCAATACTGGGGGTTTTGCTGAGACCAGTTGAGTCCTGGCCTTCACAGCATAAAGGACGCCCAGGCAATCAGGCCCAGCCAACACAGGTTCACGATGGGAAGGTTCTCCTTGACAAACCTGATCTCCTTCTATGACGAAGTGGTGGATGAGGGAAAGGCTGTGGATGCTCTTTACCTGGACTTTAATAAAGCATTTGATACAGTCTCCCACAGTATCCTGGAGAAACTGGCTGTCCATGGTTTGGATGGGAGTACTCCCCACTGGGTTAAAAACTGGATGGAGGGCCGAGCCCGGAGAGTGGTGGTAAATGGAGTTAAATCCAGTTGGCGTCTGCTCGCGAGTGGTATCCCACAGGGCTCGTACTGGGGTCAGTTCTCTTTAACATCTTTATCAATGATCTGGATGAGGGGATGAAGTGTACCCTCAGTAAGTTCACAGACAACACTAAGTTGGGGGGAGTGTTGACCTGCTGGAGAGTAGAAAGGCTTTGCAGAGAGATCTGAACAGGTTAAATGGATGGGCTGAGACCAATGGAATGAGGTTCAACAAGGCCAAGTGCCAGGTCCTGCTCTTGGGCCAAAACAACCCCAGGCAGCGCTAGAAGCTTGGAACAGAGTGGCTGGAGAGCTGCCTGGCAGAAAAGAACCTGGGGGTGTTGGTTGACTATCAGCTGAATATGAGCCAGCAGTGTGCCCAGGTGGCCAAGAAGGCCAACAGCATCCTGGCCTGTATCAGGAACAGCGTGGTGAGTAGGACTTGGGAGGTGTCTCCCTGTTTGCGCCATTGGTGAGACCCCCACCTCGAGTCCAGTTTTGGGCCCCTTATCACAAAAAAGACATTGAGGTGCTGGAGCAGGTCCAGAGAAGAGCAACGAAGCTGGTGAGGGGTCTGGAGCACAAGTCTTATGAGGAGTGGCTGAGGCAACTAGGGTTATTCAGCCTAGAGAAAATGAGGCTAAGGGGAGACCTTATTGCTTTCTACAACTACCTGAAAGGAGAGTGTAGAGAGGCGGGGGTCGGTCTCTTCTCCCAAGTCACAGGTGACAGGAGTAGAGGAAACAGCTTCAAGTTACGCCAGGGGAGGTTCAGGCTGGATATTAGAAAAAAATTGTTCACTGAAAGGGTTATCGGGCATTGGAATGGGCTGCCCAGGGTGGTGATTGAGGCACCGTTCCTGGAGGTGTTCAAAAGACAGGTTGACGTGGTGCTGGGAGACATGGTTTAGTGATGGTGTTGCATTTTGTTTGTTGTGTGGGTGTTTATTTTTGTCAGAATTAGGCTGATGGTTGGACAAGATTATCTTAAAAGATCCCTTCCAACCTAGAAGATTCTATGATTCTATGATTCTAAGACAAAGTGACATAAACCTTCATCCAATACATTGTGCCAAGTCACGGCATGCAAGGGTATAAGAAGGAAAAAAAAGGTAACCAGAACAAAACTTGGTATTTAAACACTTCAATTAGGTAAACCAGAAAGAAATTGTTCTTGAGGCATTGCTCAGTCTTACCATCTTAACTTTCCCACTTGCTCAGTTAAAGTGGAAGTAGCTAATGATAGCCACAGGGATATGCAAAGAGGTTGTGAATAAAGCTCTGTTTTGAAGATGTCCCGGTCTTAACAGATGGTAGTTTTGTGAAGTGGGGTGCTAGATTTATCCTTAATTTCCTTGCAGCAGTTCTTTTGGCTGCAGTTTTTGTATCAATGTCAGATCTAGCTTCCATTAGTGGAAGCATATGTGCTACAGAGCTGTCATGATGTATTCCTAAATGAAAACAAGTTTCTAGTAGCATTCCCACTCACGTCAATGGGAATTCAGAAGGGTCAGCAAGGCCACTCAAAACATCAACCATACAAGAAGGGAACTCCTGGTTGTCACAAAAAGCAAAATAGACAAAAAGCACACACTATGGTTGACTCTAATGTCACATACCTAAGTGAACAGATCAAGCTGTTGCAAAAGTGTCAGGATATTTTAAATTATTTTATTCAGAAGGCAAACACCATGAATAACCAAGAAACATATTTATTTAGGCCATGATCCATGAATTGCCCAAATGAAAGCAGTGGTAATATTGATCAAAGATGGTAGAAAGATAAGGACGTGCCAAACTGCTTTACTTTATTTTTGTCCTGAACAAGACTACATGTCTTGTTCAAATCTCAAATTTCCTTAAGAAGCCTTTCACAGCAAGCTTTTCTTAAACAACCTCTCCATTTGTCTCCTTCCATCAAGACAAATTTTTTCTCTTTGTTCTTAAGGCAAACCTTCCTGAGAGTCTTGCAATGTGACAAGCCTGCATAATCCACATTATGAGAAGATCTCCAATACCATTTCCATGATGTTGAGAAGTGTAAAATGACAATTCAGGCAGAGGTACTTGAAAAATCCTGGAGTAGATTTTCTTGTTTTTCAAGCAGAGTAGGCTTGCAATGAGCCAAAACCACATGAGAGCATTAACATTTAGATCAATAGTAAAGATGCTACAGTAATGGAATAAGGGTAAAGTATGAAAGCAATGAGCAATTTATAATAATTTGTTTATTTCTCAGAAGATAAAACAATATGGAAGGCAGAATATAAACATGCTTGCACAGGTAATTACTCCTCTATTTTCAAACAACAGATTACATGCTGTATGTGCATATTTGAAAAAAAAAAGAAGTCTAGAGATTCATAGTACTGCTTTGAGTTCTATTTTCTTATGCGTTTGCCATAAGACATAAGTTTTTTTAAAAAATCTTTCTCTGTGGTTGTGCGAGCTTTTAATTCTAATAATGCTTAGCAGAATAGGTAGCAACCTTTCGTTTCTGCTTTAGCTGATAATACACATTGTTGAAAATGGACCCCAATGAAAAATAACATATCATGTCTAAAAGTCTATTTAGACTAATGTACATCATGCCTTTAAGTATTCAGAAAAAAAAAACCAAACCCAAAGCAAAGCATTTCAGACCTTAGGTCATAACGAAGGCAAACGCTTTCATAAAAATCTACCCATGTGTTTTAGGATCTGAACCGTGATTCAGATAGTTAAAACTCCTACTTCCTCTGCCAACTTGACCAGGATACTTAGTGTCACTTCAGTTCCCTTTGAAAAAACAGATTATCTCCATCTTCATATTTGGATCTCACAAGGGATAATTTTCCAATCTTTTTCCATGAGGTGTTCTGAAACTATCATGTTGATAACATTGAAAGATGTACAGTAGTAGGTGGAAATGAATGTTCCTGTTTCATATATTCTCATAGCATGGCCACTATGACTATGGGGAGCCTTTTAAATCCCTCTGGTTGCACTGTGTTCTTCATACCAGGGGCTTAGGCAAAGACCATAGAAGTATGAGACTTAAGGTACCCTGCTTCTGTGCTTCCTCACATTCAAACCATGCTTAATGAATCATCCATGGCTCAGGAAAGAGAAGGTCATTCTGGATGACCTTCTGGCAGGAATGCTAGTAGAAGAAGCAAACCCCGTTCCTTCATATGGGGAGTCCTTTGTGGTACCAGTTTTGTCTGGAGAAAGTATAACGAACACCAATAGAAAGAAGGGCATGGTTTTTTTTGTGATGATCATTATCCAAGTCAAGATAGAATGTATCCTCTAAGATCTTTAACTCAAGCAGCTTTTCACCCTGCAAGATGAATATGGATAGGCTCTCAGGCTGCCTTATTTAACAGAATCCCACTGACAACTTTGAGGGCCATGTAGATTTGGTTCTTGCCCAGTGCAAGACCAGCCCTATATCCTACAGATAAAGGCTGACCTGCAGTACCCCTTTCCCTGTGAAGTTACCGCATGGGTTTATTTCAGGAAATAAAATAATACAAATGCTAAGGAAGACCTAGTGTGCTTGAAAGCTCGTGTATTTTTTCAGCTTTATCACTTGCTCTAGTAATAGGTATTACCTTCTTTTTCTTTTTTTTTTTTTTTCTACAAACCATGCCTTATTTTTTCCCTTACTTTCATTGGTATTGAAAATGTACAAAGAACAGCAGAAGATGGTTTGAAGGAAGACCAGGTAGCAAAAGTGCTTTTTTTATGTATATATGTGCTTTAGCCAGGCCAAATACATTCCACCGAATGCAGTATGTCATTAAAAATTCCTTCTCTTTTGCTGTCTGCTAGCTGATTCTCTCTCTGTTCAGCAAGTCTTAATCTTTTTTCAAGTATTTTTTGCAGAAACAGTAAGCCAGAAAAGCATCTGCCTATGTAAAAAATGTATTTGTAAAGGCAAGGTAGGAATTCTCTTCAATGCTGTTTTCAGCTGCACCTACAGGAATGGTGAAGGCAGATGCATCTTTGGTACGTCTGCCGTTGCTGGCAGAGATGGCGAAACACAAACCAGCTCTCTCCCAGAAGCTGAATAGTCACATGTGGCATATATATTGCTCTGAGCTAATGCATTTCAATAACTCTGGCACACAGCAAGCAGGGCACAAGTGAAACAGATGTGACTATCTATGCTTACCTGTGTTCCCCCAAAAGCAGATTTCTGGTCATTCTTTCCAGCATCTATAGCACGGAAGACTTGCTAACACCAACAAATTATTCTTTTCTTTTGCTCCTGATGTACCCAACTGCATATCAATTAGTCCAAGGAAGGGGAAACACAACAGTCCTTAGAACAACCACTTAGCAATTTCCCATGTCTCACTCTCCAATTCTTTCTGCTTTTACTCAGCTGCATCAGTTTAATTCACTGATTATTATTTTTTATTTTATCTAGCTTTACCCTCAGCTGTTTCTTCTGTCCTATGAAGCAAGGAAGGGGTAAGTTTATTTCAATTTTTCTCACCCATGGACAATTATCCTTCCAGTGAACCTTCCTGTGGGTAAAATTTGGCCTGAATTGACAGGCTGATGTATTCAAAGCCATGGCACAGATACTTATGTACTCACCTTGTTCAATAATGGCCATATAGTAACAATAAAATGTTAATTATACTAACCAATGTATTCAGCTATGGAAACTCTAGTGCAAAGATTTTTCCTTCTATATTATTTGGGAGAGGGAAAAAAGATGATTAATAGTGAATTTTGTTAATGCCATGAATTGCTGTAAATTTGCTCTTCATGCTGCTGCATGTGCACGTGTAGGGTGATATGTACTCAACTTTCTCTGCTAAATGTCTCCTTGGTAGCAAGCAGAAATGTATCTTAAATGGCAAATGCTTTTGTGGCATTTTTTGTACTGGGAGACTGCTTCTGTCCATGCGTGAGCTAGGATATTATCCGAGAACAAAGTAGTGATTAGGTAGTAAAAATTTATTCCACCATGCGTTTAGCTGCTGGGGTTTTTTTGAATAAATTAAAAAAAAACCCCACAAAACCACAAACAAAACCACCAAACCACTTCAAATCCTGAATGTGAGAAAGGAGATGGAAGATATCAGACATTGCTCCAGATATCCAAGAAACCCTGCCTTTGCTTTTGAAAACACACAGGCAGATGTTCAACATAGTCTTGAGTCAAATAGATCTACACCAGACTTTTGACCTCCGATCTGTTGGAGGTCTGCCCAGTCTGAGAGGGGTTCTGTGCAGACCCAGCATCCAGGGCAGCTTGCTGTGCGTACGTGCTGGGTGTCCACATGGCAGGGCAAGGCTTCTACCACAGCTGTGTTCAAGAACAGAGAGAGACAGCAACTTGAGTGGCAATTTAACCCATTATATCCATCACATCTCTTCAGAGCAATTTTCATCAAAATTGAAATGAGGTAAGAATCAAAGCATTTCTGATATGGAAATGCTAGCTTAGGAAAGAGCACTAGCAACTTGTGCTTACCTCTGGGGAGAATGTAGCTTCAACTCACAAGGACAGGCGTTACTTCTATGACTGATAGCTGCTGTCTCTGTCACATTACTGGAGATAAATAGCAGAGGTGTTATGGGTCCTAGAGACTTCTGTAGAACAGTAGAGAAGTAAACTCCTTTCTCAACAAGCAGGTCTATCTCAAAGCCTCTATTCCTTGTGGCAAGATCTGTGATTACACAAGGACTTTACACTTCTGCAGCTTTTCATAATCTATTTGAAAATCATTCAAGCATTTCTAAGCCAAGTGCATTGGATCAATTGAAAAATATTTAAAAATTGTGTAATATGGGTCTCTCTCTTGGGTATTTCTCCTCATCTAACACTTTTAAGAGCACTTGGACAGTCTTACAGTAGTCTGTCCCATTCTCATACCCATTTATTATCATAGGGGAATTCTTTTATTCTCATGTTTGGTTGTAGAAATCAAAATTCATAGGGACTTGCTCAAGTGCTTTCAGGCAAGTGATAAGAAACAAGGAAGGTGAAAAGAAACAAGGAAGGTGAACTCCAGGCTTTAGCCTACAGATGATGTCCTAATCACCTTTGGAAACACTCTGGAAAGGAGGAATAGATTGCCAATATATAATTATCTTTCTCCATCCATTTCTAGAGAGACGAAGAGCTCTTAGGGTAAACTGTAGAAGGAATATGGAGATTTATCATGCTTCCATTTCCCAGGAGCTCAGCTCTGCAAGGTCATCAGGCATACACTGCTTTGTAAGTTAAGATTTATTGAAAGCACTTGCTTTGCTAGAGCTCTTCCATGATTAGGAGTACTCAACAAATCTGGGGAAGGAGATAAGGAGTCTGGTATTTCTTTTGAATCATTCATTGCACTGAAGGCTTCCCAGAAAGGAACTAAGTAAAAGCAAGGCCCAGCAAAGCAGCAAAAAAAAAAAAGTATTTTATGGAGAGAGCAGAAAGAATCAAATTTGTCAGAAGAAGAGAACAGCAACAGTAAGAGGCTTTTCAGAACGAATGGAGTAGCAGAGGAGTTACACGGCTTAAAAAGCGTTCAGGAGGGGGTGTAAAAATGAATGCATCATGCAGTTAGTGCTCCTGCCAAAAGTGGTATAAAACAAGACAGCTCATTACGGCAGCTCTAAAGATACAGACAGTACCACTTCGACAAGTCAGTGCACTAATTTACTCCTTACTGCCTTCTATCAGATGTACTCTCTGTGATCTACTTCACCGGTGCTCCTTGACTGTATTAGGTATTTCCTTCCATTTTCCTTGCCACTTGTAGCCTTGGATTTGCATGGCAGAAGAGCTTTCAAAGTACCTGCTGGAACATATGACAGTCCTCAGTAACGCTGCAATTTGTTGTAATCTACTTGCTGGATTTGCACAGCAATCTGCTAGATCTCTAAATTTGTCTTGTTATAGCACAACTTCCCTCCACCCACCCCAGACTCTGTTTCACATTCACTGAACAGATTTTTTTCCCTTCTCCTTTCTCAAATATGGGACCTCTGCATTTTACCTTTAGGGGAGTATTATTTCTTAGTCTGGGCAGTAGGTCAAGCACAGCATTTCCCAGTTTGTAAGCACTTGAGCTTTATGAGCCCACGCTTCAGGGAACCACAACAGCTGTGAGCAATTGGACCTACTCTGCTCGTAAAGATCTTCCAGCAGAATCACTCAGACACACTTTTTGTTAGTGTGAACATTCAGCTGAAGGCAAAGGTTAAAACACCACCATGGCCATGTGTATTTCCCTGTCCTGGTTTTCTCAGTGCTTCTGATGTTTCTCAGTCCAGGACTTCTCTTTCAGCATGTCATCGCCCTCAGATCACAAACAAAAAAAATGGAGGGACTCATTCATCTTTATCCTCTTCTAGTCCAACTTACAGGGAACTGCTTGGAGAACCCCATCTTTTCACAGATGCCAGATACCTTCATCAGGTGATTCCCTGACTGGTTTCAGCAAATTCTGCCTGGGGAGCAGCTGTCTGGATACCAGAAAGTGCTTCTCCTGAAAGAATCTATTCATTGCATTGCTCATTCATGCCAGTTGTGTAAGTCTGTGAATCAAGTTCAGCTTTGAGGTACACATGCTTATAGATTAGCTGTTTCTTATACCAACCAATGCCATTGGGAAGAAGTTAAACCCTCGAGGCAGAGCGAGATGCAGTTTGAGATTAAACAAGTAAACTGATTAAACAGGTAAACTAACTGGTTCATGAAACCAGTCAGAAATTCTTTAATCCAAAACATTCTCTGTAGATAAAAAGTAATGACCTGTGAAGTGTATTTTGCCAGTGGTACGTGAATATTTTTTAAGTGTGACCCTTGTGGATACCTAAGGAGTATGCATATTGACTATCCATCGATTTAGTGGGCTTCAAGTATTGAAATACTTGAAATAATTAGAAGCCAAAGGCCTCACAAGACTCTGGCACTCAGTTAGGCTGTAGCAGTTATATTGAAATAGTTTCACAAATAAATACTGGGTACCAGCAAGTTCCAGGGCAACTGCTTTGGTTTTGAAGTGAATGAAGATAAGTGGGTGTAAGTTTTTTGTGAGAATCTCTGTGCAAATAATTAGTTCAGTGTGATTAGTCTGCATGTGTGTTGCTTTTAGACCCTTAAGACTGATTTTTGCTGAGAAGACAAATATGGAATTTTGTTTGTGTGTGATGAATGATAAGGACAGACAGTGAGGACCCTGCTGATAGGAGATGGGCTGCTGCACCAAGCTGCCTGTGGTGCTTCTCTAGGTAAGAGACAACATCTCTGATCTGCTGCCAGGTTTCAGATGATTGTGATCGACGTGTTGTCAAAAATAAGGTTGAAAAGTACTCACAAGGTCCTGTCATCTGCCATCTGTCTTCTGCTCTATTTTCTGCACCTCAGTTGTACTGTGCCACTTCCCACATATGTTGTCTAGCTTATTCTTACTGACTTTCTCCAATGGAGACACCAGAAAGTCCTCTTTTTAATGTCTAATCTAACATTGCTATAAGTGAAAATCATTGCTTGTTTCCTTGGATTCATGAGACCATCATAGTCTCTTCGTTCATGCAGGGTAGTTTATCTAGTTGTAGCATATTTCTCTGCATTGCCTGTAAGAAGAACAGCCCTGCTCCTTTTGCTCTTGCCTTTTAGACTTCTGAACAGCCACATTGTCCTCCTCAAAAAGATGTAGCCCAAGGAATTGTGCAGTGCCCAAGACAAGGCACAGTGACTCTTATAATCCCTGCTGGTCCTGGCCTGCTTTGTAGAAAGCGCTCATGTTCCTATTATATCTCTATGGTATAACACAAAGCTAAGATGCTCCTGAAGAAGTCCCTCAGCCAGCCCAGCACTCCTGATCGAAGCCACAGCCTAGGCTTTCAGGAGCTATCCCACCCTCCCCGTTGAGCAAGACTACCACTTTACACCTAGCCCTGGGGCCATACTATAACTTTGATTTATCAATTGTACCTAAGGTTCCTTTTCAACATTTCATAGAATAATAGAATGGTTTAGGTTGGATGGGACCTTAAAGATCATCTTATTCCAACCCCCCTGCCAGGGACAGGAATATTGCTCAGCAGACCAGGTTGCTTGAAGCCCCATCCACCCTGGCCATGAACATTTGCAGCTGTGGAGCATCCACGTTTCTGGACAACTGTTCCAGTAGCTCACCACCCTCACAGTAAAGAATTTCTTCCTAATATCTATTCTAAATCTACCTCTTCCAGTTTGAAACCTTTGTAAAAAGTCCCTCTCCAGCTTTCTTGTAGGCCCCCTTCAGATACTGCAAGGCTGCTAAAAGGTCTCCCTGGAACCTTCTCTTCTCCCAAATGAACAACCCAAACTCTCTCAGCCTGTCGTCATAGGAGAGCTGCTCTAGCCCTCTGATGATCTTCATAGCCCTCCTCTGGACTTGCTCCAACAGGTCCACATCCTTCTTGTGCTAAGGACTCCAAAGCTGCATGCAATACACCAGGTGGGGTCTCACAGAGTAGCATAGAGGGACAGAATCACCTTGACCTACTGGCAATGTTTCTTTTGAAACAGCTCAGGATACAGTTGGCCTTCTGAGTTGCAAGTGCACATTGTAGACTAGCTTCTCATCCACCAACACCTGCAATTCCTTCTCCTCAGGGCTGCTCTCAATCCATTTTCAGCCCAGCCTGTATTTGTACTTGGGATTGCCCCAACCCAGGTGCAGGACCTTGCATTTGGCCCACATCAAGGTCCCTATCAAGGTCCATTTTGATGGCATCCCTCCCTTACAGCATTTCTCTTAGTAGTCTACAGAGGACAGAAAAGAGATTTCTTCTAGAACAAAATGCCAGAGACTTCTCTTTTTTTAGTGCCTTCCAGCAACGATCATCTGCTAGGACCATCTGGACATCGTGAGTTCAATCAGTTTCCTCTGTTAAAAGTAAACTTGGCTGTCGAAAGAGCTGCAGTACCCTTTTCTATTAACTTTGTAGCTGACATGGCTTGCATTTTCCTGTTGACCATAAGCTGTGATGCAAATTTTGTTTGGTTTCACCTCTCCTCCCCAATTCTCCCCTCCTTTGCGGAGATTTTAAAAAGCATCATTTGTAAAGGTATTTTGGAAAGGTGAACCCAAAAAGATCCTTCATTCTCCACCACTCATTTAAATTATAGAGCATCCCTACCCCCAAAAACGTGGAATAAAGGAATTATAGCTATTCTTTGATAACTGCAGCCCTTCTTTCAAGGGGACTTCCCATCTGTGGTACTCTATTGCTTGCCTTTCCTGGTGTCTGAGCAGCCCACAACTCTCATTGCCCTACAATATTTCCAAGGGGTTGGGAAGGGCATGAAGGAATGTCTGGAGGCTGTTTTCAATTTGGCAGCCGTCAAGAGCCGAAGATCTAGATCATTCTGTGTTGGTTTGGATTTAAGCAGAATGGATGGCACTGGTGAATGTTTTAAGCTCCATCATCTATCTGGGCTCAGTGGAACCCTGCAGACTCCTGCTGCTCTCATGGGATGGGATACGTGACAGAGAGAGATGAACTAGCAGAAACAAAACTGCAGTTATTTCACAGAGTGTCAGTTCAAGTAACTACCAAAATCCAATGCAGTTGGCCTTTTACTGATGCAATACATTGATGTTCACTCACTGGTAAGCACTTCCAGAAGTGATACAGCCTAAATGGCCTAACCTACTGTTTTCCACACAGGAGCCTGTGACCGACCAGGTAATTAAAGACAGCTAATACCCTCACTGCTAATCTCCAAAGATTTAGCAGGTCTCTCTTGTAGAAAGTGAATGCACTTGGAAGATTTTCAGCACACTAGACTGAGTCCTTGCCTGCCTGCACAACTCTGAGACAGAACTTACTACTGCTTGAAACTAAGTTGATGGGAACTGACCTGAGTCATGCACACGTATACTTTGACTGCAGAAGTGGGAATCCCAGTATTTACTCTGTCAGAAAGGAGTATGCAAAACACCAGTTGCACAGACCTTAAAACAAACCACAAAACTTTTGTGGAATGTGTTTTTCTGTCTTTTAGAAATTGTTGAGCCTGTCAAAATTTGCCTCCTCAGGCCACGTGTGATTCTTGTATCTTGAGGAGAGAGGTTTGCAGATCCATGCAGACAAATTGCCCTGAATCACCCACTCAAACAGTTAAGCAGAAAGAGAGGCAGAGAGGGAGGGAAGGCAGATTTCTTTACCTGCAAACAAAGACTGTGGAAGCAGCAAAAAAAGGAAAATAAATGCCTAAGTCAGACTTACAATGCTGGAAACAAAGCCTCCCCATTCAAAGGGAAGAGTGGTTACAAAGCAAGATGCTTAAACAGTCTGCTGACCTCTCCACATCTACCTTTTAATCTTTTATTAGCCTTTAGCAACATTCTGATATAACTCCTCCTAAACAGACATTTAACTTCCAGATAAGAAATGTGATGGAAGTAGCACACCACAGGAAAGCACTTTCTCTTTGCTGCTCTTCAGACTTACTTTCAAGCCCTGTCTTTGGTGTTCTGTGGTAGCGTGTTGTCAAAAGAACTGAAGTCTGCCTTACCCTGGTGTGCTCTTGGTTGTTCTTTTAGCCTGGTAACACCATATTGCAGCTTACATTGGTTCAGAAGACTGGGGTGGTGAACTGTTCAGGAATGCTATATATTTAAATAGCAATCCATTGCATATAATGCAATACTGGTATCTGAAATGCTAGCCTGCTATGTGTGCTAGATAGATATATATTCACTATTAGAAAAGGTAAAGAAGGATTTTCTTCTTTATCCCTACAGTATCTGCATTCTGTCCTGTAGTGGCAGCAGAAACGCTGAGGGGATGCTTTTCATCTTAGCACAGTCTCATACCACTTTTTTGGTGCAGTTATACACTCCATGTTTGATTGTGTGGGAAGTATAGGATCTATTATATACGACTTATGAGCAAGCCCTGCAACTCCTAATTTATTAATTTGTTGTTTACATCAGAGCTCTGTCTGTCCCCAGGTGCTTGACTTGCTGCAAAGGAGGTGTGCATTTGTGAGGACCTTAAGTGAAGGAAATCCTCCTTCTTTGGTTACAGGCAGGTAGTCCAATGCGTTCATCCCTGTCAAGATTGAGGCAGCTGTGGACATGTGTGTAGATGTAGCATGGACAGTTTTAGAGTTCTTAAAAAAATACATATTTGGCAGCTGTTAGAGTATAAACTTTAGTAAGAAGTTTTCTGAAATTTGAGTTGGAAAACCTCCAGCGCCCCTCTACATGTAGGTTTAAGCCCCAGTGTATGTCCTCCATGATTAATGGGCCAAAGGTTTGGTCAGGAGCACATAACAATCTCTTTATACATCAAGTCTGTGGTGCTGGGGATAAGGCCTGAGGAAGCTGGAGAGAAGATCTACCTACAACTCACATCAGCCAGTCTGGCTCTAAACAGCCAGCTTGTGTATTGCTAACTCTGTATATGCAGCAGCCTGGAGCTGGCATTTCAGGTTGTACCTAGTTTGGTTATTCCTAAAATTTGTCATTGCCGACAGGACAGGGCAGTTCTGCTTTAGATGCTCAGGCACCTTGGCAGATGTCCTAGGTGGTTTCTTAGCTGCTGGGATACCTGATAGAACACAGATGTACAAGCACCTGAGGTATGTTGTGGCTACTGCAGCACACTGACCTTGTGGGGACTTTACCCTAAAGCAAGATGGTAAGGCAGGGCAACACTTACCACCCAGAGCAACACAGGGGGGAATTGGGTGGAGCCTTCAGATTCAAGCCTCACCCGTGACACAAAGTTGTCAGTGCTGCACGGGTTCTGTCCTTTCTGTGAGGAGGTGACTGGGTTGGGATCAGGCTTGCCCCTGACAGGTTCTGTCAGCCTCTACTTTCTCCCACATGGATGGTTCAAACGCAGTGTCCAGAGAAGGCTAATGGGGAAACTGTGTGGGCAATTTTGTAACGATCCCAGCCTTTCCCAAACATGAAAAAACAGAGTTTCCTTTCAGGGCAAACCTGACTGTCCCCTAAAGTGGAGGGTGGAAAAGTGTCTCCTGGAGATTGGGCTCAGACCCACACTTTACTGATATGGTGTAGACTTACTGGCATATTGCCAGCATGTGGTACAGTGGGCATCTGCATCGGGAACCAGGCAGAAATCCTGCTCTTTAACTGGGTTTCCTAGCCAATTTAGGAAAGAGCTGAGCAGACTGCAGAGAGAAATGTCTACTTCATAAAAGAATGATTGCAGTGTTTTAATTTGGTTTCTGACATAATATGGGTCAGACAGTACTATGCAGCAATTTCTGCATTGGCAGGAGCTTCCTTCACTTCTTTGAGAGGGCTTCAAAGAAGATTCAGCTCTCTGGGCAAATGGCAGCCGTTGCAGGCAGCCTTTATGGAGGACTTGTTTTGGGTTTCCTGCAATTTCTCTAGGTAAGCTTTGTGAAATGACATCAGACCCAGTGTTTGTTCATCCAGAAGCAGGAGATGGGACTAGTTGGACCAACAAGACACTCCATTAGCAAGTTTTTATAAGCCAAAATTCACCTTTGCAGTGAACTTGGAGCAGGCTTGGGTAGCCAGAGGGTGACAATGCATCACTTTTACTCTCTCCTCAGGTGTGCTGGTGAGGGCTGATGATGCACCATCTCTCCCATGCCTCCTTGGGATGTCCTGGGCAGTGCCAGTGAGTATCAGCATCTCTACTTAGCATGCACATG
This sequence comes from Scolopax mira, assembly GCA_004320125.1. Taxonomy (NCBI): domain Eukaryota; kingdom Metazoa; phylum Chordata; class Aves; order Charadriiformes; family Scolopacidae; genus Scolopax; species Scolopax mira. Next base: position 8,482 of record BJBW01001619.1, on the reverse strand, counting down.
TCTTTCTTAAACATGGATATGACTGGGAAATTTTGATTGCTACTTGCTATTTACTTTTGATTTGCTGTTCACTATTGTCTCACCAATAGTAAGACAAAGTTTAAAAACTCCCAAAACTCCCAAATCTATTATAAAATCTTTATCTCCTAACCGGTTATACAATATTCATCACAACAGTCCTATTTCCCCAAATATTCCTCTTTTTAAAGAAAATTCTCATCCCAGAGTGTTCATTACCAAAAAAAAAAAAAAAAAAAAAAAAAAAATGCTGGCCTTTCTTTTATTTTGTTATATTCAGCTTCCACCCTCCTTAGGTTTTTTCTCATTCAGAAAGAAGCTGACAAAAAACTGGTGAATGTGATTTTATTTCATGGAAACACAGCAACAAGAAAGACAAGACAAGAAAGGTATATATTCACAGTGGAACAAACCGAGACATTGATATGGATTTTCTGATGATACAGCACTTGCAATTATTACTTTATCAAATATGAGCTGTCCTTTTTATTACAATAACTTTTTTCTTTACCATGTCAGCTCCAAAAGGTAACTTTGAAAGAAAAAATGACGAGGTGAAGACTTTTTTTTTTGTAATTTTTAGTCAGTTTTTAGCCTGTATTTATGGCACTCTTTCCACAGGCATCAGCAAGCCTTGAGTAAGATGCACAGATACAAAACACATTATTGTCATACCTTTTGATATAAATGCCATCTTAGTATGATATAGTGGACAATAACCACTGACAAAGCATGCCCTATGTCTCACATGTCAAATCAGAAGGCAAAGTGAAATAAGGAAAGTAATTTTTTCATATTCTGCACACCTTTCTGAGTTTTAATTGGATTTTCCGTTGTCAAATAGGATCATATTTTATTCCTTCAGCATAGTTTCATTTGATTTGGGATAGTAGGCAGTCTTAAAAATGGACTTAGCAGTTAGCACACATTTAAGAGGAACAGAGTAGTTCTCACTGAAATCAACTATGTTTACAGGCTTTTTGAAGGCAGATTCAGACTTTTGATACTACCAACAGTGTCATACATACACGTAAGCCAGAGAAATATATAACATTTGTAGCCTGACATTTAACTATGCTGTCAAACACCACAGCATAACAAGCCCTGATGAGTTTGCTGTTGTTCACCAAAAACTTCTATTGTAACTGTGTCTTACTCGTGAAGTGAAATTACTGTCCCAAGGGCAAAGTACATGTCTGAGATGTTGAAACATTCAGTTTTGGAGGTGGGTTTCAGATCTTTGCTTATTCTAACGCAATCTGAGGATACATTAGATGCATCTGAGGATACAAACTGCAGCATTATGACTCTGAGTTGACCGGGCACTGGTCACCTGAAGGCAGAGGACATTGCTCTCGCCTTTTTCCCTAAAGAAATGCAAATTTCATGATGCTATCCCAACATGGGAGCTGTTTGAAGCTGCATACTTTGAAATTTAACAGTAGTCAGGCAAAATGTACTTCATACTATGGTCTGGTCATATCACCAGACATGGACAAAGGTGTCCAAGTTAGACATGTTGTGGAATGGTTACAAAATATTAAACCAAGTGACATTTTCAAAATATTTCCTAGCTGGCTTCCTCATGCAGCTATGGGTTGAGCTTCATGCAGCCCATCCAGCAGCCAGCTATGAAGATGCAGGACCAAAATGACCAGTGGAAAAAGCAAAAGCCAGTAGAGCCTGTGGGAGTCTAGGCCCAAAGTAGCCAAACCCCAATGCTCCAGCAAACCAGCAAACAGCAGCCAAAGCAACAGCAGTTGTGGTCAACGGTAACCTCAAAGAAAGAAGACCCATCAAAACAGCCACAAGCTGCCCAGTGTACAAGGCCTGCCCAGCCTGCCCACCAAGGCCCCTTGCAGCAGCCCAGAGAGGAAAATCAGCAGCAGCAAGATCAGGTAACCACCTCAGGAGCTCCAATGTGTGGGGCCATCTTGCTGTGGAGAACACATGATGAAGGGTAATTCAAGTCTATCTTCAAGAGGAGCAAGCAGAGCATCTCACAGGCTTCTCACCGAGGAGTCTGTAAGCTCCTTACAGAAGACCCTTGGGCCAACTGAGCAGGAGGGTGGGAGGCAGAGCCATGCCTGGAGGAGTGGGATGTGAATCACTGTACTCTGGGCCACACTTCAGCCTCACCAGCACTGCCCCCACAGCAACATTGGCTGCTCATGCTGTGGCAAGGCAGCAGGTATTGCTATGACAGAAGGCTTGGAGCTGAGGGTGCACTGGCTTCCAGAACCCCTCAGAACCATCCCAGTGGCTGAAGTGTTAGCAAATGAGAGGAGTATGTGTAGCTCTGCTGCTGCACAAGTCTTTTTTGGAGGGATGGGTCAGACTTGCTAAGGAGAGTGACCTCCAGCAGGAGGTCCCAACCACTTGAGGGAAGGCTGATGAGAAGGAAAATCCCTTTGTTGCCCTTACATGGTGCAAAGGCCAAGATGAAGAGGGTCTCTTCAGAGGCTTGGTATCCCCTTATCATAGAATCATAGAATAGCAGGCTGGTAGGAATCAAAATTTTCTTGGCAAAAGCACGGTCTGGACAAGATGGCCCAGCACCCTGTCCATCTGAATCTTAAAAGTGTCCAATTCCGGGGAGTTGGACTAATGACGGGAAGTCCACCACTTTCCTGGGGAGATTATTCCGATGGCTGATTGTACAGTGACAATACAGGCCTTTCCCCAAAATGTGTGCAAGCAAGGTAAGGTTATAAAAGTCCCTCCATGAGTCTGGCACACATCAGACTACAGTCCCCTTTCTGTGCTAGGTCTTACTATGCTTTGATATGGCAAGAAACCAGTGCCTTCAAGTGGTCTTCTCTCCCTTAAAGGTGTATATTTCTTACAGCATATATATTCCAATGCACAATTTCAGCAGCAGCCACAGCACTTTCTGCAGGTGAGCTCTCCATCTCAGGAGCATAGCAGATATGGATAAAAGTGGGTAGTGTCTCTAACAACAAAAGCTCCCCAGTATTTTCTGGTAGGAGCTAGCTTGATCTCTTTGTAAAATGAGGGCGGAGTACTGGGAGAAATACCTGCAATTTGCCTATCAGCAAACCTTCATGCATGTAACTTGTACATTTATTTTTTGTGCACACAGATTTACAGCCATGGAGACTTCCTGCCACAGGTGAGCACATTCCAAGGCATAAGAGGTTTTCTCCTAAAAGCAATTCTATTAGTACTGAAAACAGACTGAGTTCAAAGTAAAACTATCTAGGGGCTAATTTAACCTATATGACCCTTGCTGAGTCATTGGGCTTGTCTACTACTGTCAGCGAATGAGAGTGGCTTCTGATGATACAGGTAATTGTCCACAAGGATGTAGGGAACAGACCTGTCAGGTCCTCTCACAGAGTCTGCCAAAGAGCTGTCAAGTGATAATGAATTCTGTCTCCAAAAACCTGACCTTGAGACAGGTGTCTCTCTAGCTGAATATCCTGAACCATTTCCCCAGACATGGAGTTAACTCAGAACTCTCTGTCTAAGACTGCTTGAATTTGCAGGGTTATTCCTGGTGGATTATCCTTGGAATGCAGTATGCTCTGGAAGAGCATACTTCTTTCTTCTTAAAAGACATTGCATTTGGATTTATGAGGGCGACAAAAGTGATGGAAGAACTAAATTCCTCCAGCATTAAGCAGAACGTGTCCTCCTGAATCATGTAGAAGTCTCTGAGAAATACACTTCTGGTCTGGAATAAGCTACCTCCTTTCAGTTTTGCTGTAAAAGTAGTACCACTTTGAGCCTCCACATTTCTTAGCTCTAGTACTGGGACCAGAGCACACCATCTAAGCACCAGGACTCTGCCATGCTTATAAGTCAATTTTGAATTATAGAGCCTGAAGCTGTTGCATAGGGCTGCAGCAATTGTGTGGAGGCCAAGTATCAGCTCTGCAATTTCTCCCACAGGGTTTTTCATGCATGATGGCCCACCAGCAGATAATGCAAACAGACTGATCTCTCTCTGATAATGCACCCTCAAACTTTTCAAGTCTTCCAAGCGTGAAAGTCTCATGTGCTGTACTGGCTGCAGAGTTAGGATGGAGGTTAGTTGTTTGCTCCTGAGCCACTTGTGTCCTAGATGGAAGAGGATGCATAAACAGGAGGTGTGACATTTCATCTGGTAGAAGCTGATGACTTGCTGTTATCTTTCTGCATGTTATACAAGGGCTTTGATAACCTCTTTAGTGCTACATTCCTCAGAGCATTGCTTTTTCTCTTTCCCCGGCAAATGCCTCCAGAGTTTGGAGAGCTGCCCATCAGCAATGAGGAAGAAGGGTGAGTACAATAAGGCTGCAGAATCACTCTATGCAGAAGGTAGTAGATAAGGGCATAACAAGCCTGCAGCTGCTTTACTGCCCCATGACATCTCAGTTTGTAATGGCAGTGTTTTAGAGAAAACTTTCTGTTACCTTGAAGAATGACTTGTCACCTGGGATACCATCACTCTCACGGGGTTGCAAGGGTTTCCCAATTTTCCCCCTTTAGATGTTTTAATATGTTTCTTTTCTACTTTTCCCCCAGAGCCTTGCTATTCTTTTCCCCACTATAGTTCTTCCAGCTCTTCTACAGTCACAAGGAGTTTCACACTGACTACCAATTCTCTTCAAGTGCTAGCTTTTGAAGTCAAGAAATTATATCAGATTAAGGTGGCTAGGAAGGAGAGAGATAGAGGCTGGGAACAAAACACTCTCTTCTCTCCTGTAAGGATTTGTGGTAGCTTTTTCGGTTTGGCAATAGCAGTGCTTTGGAAAACTCTAGCCCTTAAGTAATGAAAATATCACATTTCAGGGCAAGTCCAGGAAGCTGAGCTCGAATCCACCACAATCAAGTGGAGTTCTGGATCCATAAGGAACGCCTGCTGGCTTCTTTGACCATGTAGCACATGAATCATATTCGTTATTTGCTCTGTGTGTCAATCCATAGCCTCTACAACTTTGCCAGTGATGAGTTTTAGTATATAACTTCAGATGGAAGCTGAAGCTGCCCTGTAAAATCCCTGTTCTTACAGCCAGGCAATTACATGAAATTTCAGGTTCCATGAGCAGCCTCCACTTTTCCACAAAGAACTCCCCTTGTTTATTAAAATCCTGGAGTTCAGGCTGTTCATCAACAAAGGGTTGTCTAAGCTGGATGGTAACATTTGTATTTTTATTGTATGTCTTCAAGCTTATGAAGTTATCTCATCTCCTTGGATCCCTATTTAGTTGCACCAGAAAAGCACTAAGTCAATTCTGCCTTCTTTATTAATTTATTTAATTCTGCCATATAGCTTAGATAGCATAGTCTGGAAAACATGAGGAGCCACAATAGAGATGTACATTTTTTGTTTCTATACTATGGCCAGCTAGTTCAGTACCAACTGTGAGGCAGCAAGACAGGGAGAGCGTGGGAAACAAAACCAGGTGCAGAAGCTTTGATAATATCATTTGCTTAGATATAAGAAGGCAGGTTTCTCAAACCTCTTTGGGACCAGGCTGCATATGCAGGGGAAATTTCCCTTGTACTGAATAGGGATGAGATGTGGAAATTTCTTTATTGTTCCCAGATTGGGTGGAGTGAGTTTCTATTGTTTTCAAGTGTGAGGCAAGTGACTTTAGTTGCTGTCTGGTCAAAACACTGTTTGGCTCCATTCAGTGCACTCTCAATAAGCTGGCATGTGTACAGGGCACAGAATACCAAGATTTCTTCTGAGGCCTCAAAAGCAGCCTGGCTGCAGTAGTACAGGCTCTGCCTTTACAGGCTGTAGCTTTGACATTGCTTCCTGCTTCCAGCTCAGGAGCTGGCTTATTTGGCACACAACATTCTGTAGACACACATCCTGACTGTTTTGTTTCCCAGCCCTAGGCTTCCTGGCATCTCTGTGCCTCCTTGCAGTACTTGCCCACCTCTGCCTCTGTGTGCTCACAGCAGCTTTCTGATTTGTGCACTGCTATGGTAATAGATGCCAGGTGCAGGGTCTCCCCCAAGCCCTTTACAACCTTCACGGCTATGCAGAACCTTTGCTTGGTAAAGTCACAGTCATCTGTAGATAAAACAATTCCGAAACATGAGTGCAAAAGGAGCAGTGGGAAAAGGTGTTACAACTATGTGGTGGCTCATTGCAAATGCTTTGTTTTGCTTTTCTTGCCCCCACTAGAACCTTTGTTTTGAATAGGTATTTTAAAGGCCCCTGTGTTATTCTGAGGAAATATTTGAAAATGAATATGACCCACCCAACCCCGAGAAAAAGGCTCCAGGAGCAGAAACCCCCGTGGCAATTCCTGCTACAAATGTCTTCAACCTTACCACTACCTTAAGGACAGCCAATGTCCCCATTCCTGGGAGGCACCTTGAGGGGACTATCACACGATCTGAGGTTGATCTCCAGAGCATGAGCAGGCTGCCTGCTAAGACCATGGTGGCTCCATCTCCTACAGTAAATGTATCCAACCAAGGGGATCCTGTCAAGGTTGCAGCACCCCTGGCCACAGTGTTCTCTGGAGTGACAGTCCCAAACTTGAAGGTGCCCATGACTTTTCTGAGAAGCCTTCAAGCATTATGCACCTGGCAGCACAGTATTCCTGTGGCTTCAGAATCATAGAATCATAGAATGGTTAGAGTTGAAAGGGACCTTAAAGATCAACGAGTTCCAAACCCCTGCCATGGGCAGGGACACTTCCACTAGAGCAGGTTGCTCAAAGCGCCATCCAATCTGGTCTTAAAAACGTCCAGGGATGGGGCATCCACAACTTCCCTGGGCAACTTGTTCCAGTGCCTCACCATCCTCACAGTTAAGGCATCAAGGTTCAAGAGAAAGCACCTCTCAATAACCCGTTAAGGCACCCACAAAGCTCAGCATATCATAAAACTGGTGCGTCTAGAAAAAGTTCCCTCCTTCCATCCACAGCAGGAAGAAGCCTCCACAATGGAAGCAGCATCCCCTAGGCGCCAACAAGCAGTTACAGCCTGCTTGGGTGGGAAGGGAGTTTTCAGAAGAAACTGCCAGGCCAGAATGATAGAAACTCTTTTCCTGATGGCCATGGGAAAGCATGCTGTCCTACAGGGACAATAGTGCTGGCTACAAGCAAGGCAGCTTCCCTCCCCAAAAACAATTCACTAGGCCCTCATTTGAAACCCAGAGACAAAGGAAATTATACACCCACCTCCCAAGGGACAATGTTGGCTGGTGTCCCAATTCCAGGATGCAGGCAGCCTGCCCACCAAGCTGCAAAGGGTTCTTGCTAAATACCATAAGCCGTGCATCTGAGGCAGAAACTTGTCTTATGATGGAAGAACCCAGACAGCAGCCCTTTTATACGCTGAAAAGCAACACCTTCCTTCTGCAGAATGTGCAGCATTTGAGCAGATGAAACCACGTTCCATCATGGGGTGGACACCAGGGCAAGAGACCCTAGTGTATTCATTGAGCTCATTCATTCACTTAGTTACCATCCAGAGAGAGATCCTTATGTTCAGAGGGAAAATGGACTTTCTCCAACAGGCAATGGATAGTACAGTGTTTCTTTTCTGAGCCCAAGAAGGCTGTGAAGAAAAATCTATCCTCCTGATTCACGTCAGAGGCAGGGGAGCTTCTTTTGTGAAAATGATCCAGTCAGTTCAGTTGGACCTGACTCCTTCTCTGGGCGAACTGTGGATTTCCAGGCAGTTCTCACCAGAACCTGAGCTTTGCCCAGCTAGACAGCAAGAAAATCACCCAATATGTCCTTAACAATATATAGCTAGGCAGGAAATCTATTTCCAATGCACAATAGACAACTCATCAAACCAAAGGGAGAAGTTTATCTATGACGAGGTTATTCTAAGGGGCCTGGAGGTTCATTTGCATCCCATGGCAGGCCCATTCCTCAGCCTTTGGGAAACAGTCCATATTATTCTAATGGTCAGAGGCATCACCCTATTGGGAAACTCTTGTGATCAGGAAACAGATTCTCTTAAAACTTCGATCTCTTCTCAACAAAGCAAATTGCAATATTCTGTTGGACCATCCCAGAAGCAGAACAGCAGTTTTTCCACTGTGACAAAAAAATATCCCTGATCCAGAGGATGCCCATTGGGGTTCAGAAGAAATCCAGGGTACAAGAAACATTTGAAGTGCCCATGTAGACTTGTCCTGTTTTCAAGTCTGAGTTCATCCAACCACTCTTCCCTCATGCTTGCATGCTGTACAGGGAATGACAATGATAGGGGATTGCCTGATTTCTCCTCAAGTTCAGACCCTTCACATGGGGACAAAAGCATACCAGAGGCAGTTACTCTAAACATGTCAAACATGTTGTGTCCTCATTTGGACTTCAGTCTAGCCAGAGGTGCTTGGACAAAAAAACTCCAGGCTTTAGCACCTTTGCTGAAGAAGCAATTAATCATAGAATCATAGAATCATCTGGGACGGAAGGGACCTTCAAAGGTCATCTCGTCCGACCACCCTGCAGTCACAGGGACACCTCCAACTAGACCA
>BJBW01001618.1:9203-22271 GCA_004320125.1 Scolopax mira | reverse complement strand
TGCGGTGCTGAAAATAAGCAAGAAAAAAGCAGATTTCTTTCCTATATATAAAGCTTACAGGAGTGGCGGTGTGCTAAATATAGCCAATGCACAGAGCTCTGGACGTGACAGTTTTAATATGATCACCCTGTTGTTAGGGGCTACATCTGAGAGGTGTCTGTGTTTATTTAGAGATCATATGAGTTCTTCAGATGTTACCAGTGACATCGTATGCATTTATATAGAGAGGACTAAATGAAAATGTTTCTTTCTATCCCGGAAAATATTTTGAAATTATTTCCTGGGTGAGCCTGGAACTATTCTCTGAGGAAAAAGAGAGACTCTTCTCTCAGGATAAACAAAAGCATGGTTTATGGGGCATCAATTTGGGATGCAGAACACGTGTAGACAAATCTCTTCCTTGCCATTGGAATAAACAATTCATCAAGCTTTTTCTGTGGTAGGTAGACAGTCACAGCAAAATTCCCTTAATCTTCACTCAGAGCTATTCTATTTCATAAAAATAATTGAGTGCTCATTGAAGCAAGGATGCAAACTTTGTCTTCCCAAATCCTCTCAGAGTGTCTTACATCCCCCTCCAGCTCTGTGCTGCAGAGCTTCCTTGTCTCTCATCTGATGAATGTTTTACTGATGGCACAAAAGCCAACAGAGAATTCTTTTCGGCTTCTTAGTGCATACCAGGCATCCTGCTTCAAGTACACATTATGAAACCCGCTGGTTGTCTTGGACACAAGCCATTAAATTTTTGTTTACNNTTTTTTTTACTTCCCCCCCCCCCCCCCATTTCAGTTTTGAAAAGCAAGTTTGTTAAGGAGCTAAGAAAAATGCCAAACAGAAGGAGTGGCTTTTATGACTAGGTAATAAAAAACTGCATTGCAGAAATGCTGATTAGTTACAGTTATAAATTAAACACACTCAGGGAAATTTTTGTGTTTTTACATAATTTAAGCAATATATATGTGCCTTTCCAGCATGAAACAGATTTGACTGAGACATTAAGCCATAATTCTGATACCACCCAGTACCTGGTGTTTACAGAGATGATCAGCTGCTGAGAGGAAGGAGCCCATCAGATAGGACCAGTTATATTGGTCTATCTGTGCTTGTGGTATTTCAGTGCTTTCTTCAGGGGCATAGATCTTGTCCCCAAACCATAAAGAGATGCCAATGCGTTGAGCAGTACAAAAATAGAAATACCTTTCCAATGTCTGTACTGGGAGTGATATTTATTACACCTGCCTACTCCCAAGCAAAATCATTTTGAGTATTTTTTGAATAATACTTCAATATTTAAAAATAAATTATAAAATACTCGCATGAAATTATTTTCTTTGTACATGATGATAAGGTGTAATAATGGATTTATTAATGATGAAATAAGGATATTATTCATAAATCTTTTCTCCCCTAATTTACCTTTTTTTGTGATTATTCTATCGATCACTGACAATAAGTTTTCACCAGTCTTAATCAACTACCAAAAAAGAACCCCAAATCTCTAGGTCACGAGGGTACACTATCTAGGCTGTGTCTGGAACAATCACTTTTAAACAACATGTTTTGCTGAAGTGAAAATACTTTTCAAAAACTTTCAAGAGACATTTATTTTCATAAAATTTTCAGTGTAAAGGTTTTAATTGAGAATGAACACTCAGGAGACAAAAAGCTTGCATCAAAAAGTTGACCTTTTCAACATGAAGCAGATATTTTGACACAGTTTCATTTTGCAATAGCATTTAAAGGCTTTGTTTTCATGCCAAAGCAGAATAACAAAAATCTGGAACTTGAAAACTGTCAGAAAAACAAATAATTATTTTCTAGCAAGCTCTACTTATTGGCTTTAACTAGAATAACTTAATTAACTCAGTGCTGGCTTCACCAAGCAATAATTTACCGTCACCCAAAATGCACTGCCATTAATCTCTCCCTACCACACCAACTTTTCACTGCATGGTCTTAGCTTGCTGGTATGTTTTGTGTTTTTCTCCATGCAAAGATGTTTTGCTCTTCATTATATCAGTGAATCTAAAAGCAACATTTCCCTTCTTTTGAAATCTGCCCTTCCAAGGACATTAACATCGTATCTTAATTATTTCTCAAGACACAACAAGAAACTCATTTGCCTAACTGCACATAGTGACAATTACCACAAAAAAATTGTCAGAGAAATAAAAAAATGGGCCATAGCTTTACTAAAAAAATATTCAATGTTATGTAAGTGTAATAGCAAACATTTTGGATACTGATGTAATATTTTTGTATAAAATTTGTAATTCATTATAAATAGCAAGAATCTCTTAGATTCTATCAAGTCACTGATCAATTTCACTCCATCATTAATCTATAGTTGTTATTTTAAAAGAGCAACCTCTGTTGCTTAGATTGATGCAACACTGAGAATACGTAAGCAGGTTTATTTTTTAGAACACCGAGTGACAACTCAAGTCATGGACAAATACATAACCTAAATAATCATTGCTCAAATCCAAAAATATTTGTAGGAAAAAAGGCTTTGATTATTCTTTTACAGTTCTACAGCAGTAGCTGAAATCCATTTACTGAAGTGGATAGTACTAAGCTTTTGAAAAATACATCAGGGTAGTCCCAGCTGAATGCAGCACTCAGTCTTTGTTGATTTCTATGCAGAGATTGTCAAAATGTATAAGAGTTCTCCACTGAAAAGCTCAGACGTTGAAAATCTTACCTGGAGCGTGCAGGTGCAAAATTGTTGCTGATAAAATGAAAAATACATTTCAAAAGGTTTTCCATAGGGTATGTAAAAGTTTATGCTTGATTTAAAACCAGGGTCTTTGAACAATTAATAGCAGAGATTCAATACAGTAGTGATTTTTTAATTTTCTTTGAAATCAATAAGAAGATAGATTTCATCAAATTTTGCAGGTAGTTTCTTTATAAGTGTATTTTCAGAATAAGAAACCTTTTAATTTGTCTATAAAGGGTTTGACAGAAAAAGGGTTCACTCAAAAATTGTACCAGCAAAAGCTGATACACAATTTATAACATTTGTGGGAAAGGTTTGGAAAAATTCCTGTCTTGCATTTTTACATTTTTTTTTTATGAAGGCAGAAAAAGAAGAAATAACACAGACAATATGGTTAATATAATACAGAGATAGTTCTCTGTTTCAGAGTCTAAAATTTCTACAGCATTTGAGTGAACCTGGAGCCTTCACAGTAATTTTGTAAAAGGTAAGCAGCTGAATTCAGTATTTAAATCCAACTCACCAGCAGCAAATAATCAGCATTGTTTTATATTGTTAAAAAGAAGAGGACAAGTAATGTCTCTGTAATACATTATTTTGAAGTGGTCCTTGGTCTTGAAAGATTCAGAGAATTGAAAAAATTTTTGAATAGCAAAGGGACATGCGTAGGCAGCAAGTTGTGTGTTGCAGAACATTTCTCTCCCCTTCTTGTCTTCTGCTCACTTTCCAGTTTCACCCAAATGCCTAAAGATGCTCATGGAGAAAGTGAGAGGGACAAGGAAAAAGATTAGGCTGAACGTTAGGCCTGATCCTCTAAGGAGAGCTGCGATGTAGAACATCTGTTTTGTGAGCACATCTGGTTGAAAGGAGAGGACAAGAAACAGGAAAAGCAAAGAAATCTGAAGACAGAGATCCAGAGACCCCGCTCCTTAGCAGTAGACAACAAAGTCCATACCAAAGCCCTGAGCTGCTGGATGGGCTGTTAAAGGCACCAGGCAGATGGGACCTTGGAAAGAATCAACCACACCTTTGTAATAGATTCGAAGGGAATCAGAGTCTCCTGGATCTAGTGTGAAAGAGCAAACTTACTACAGGACCTTTAAGGGCAATCATGTGAGTGTGTAAAGTATCTTATGGAATACTTGAGGGGATTATGGGAATGTGCAAAACTTGTTATAGGCTGATTAGGAGAATGATAAAATGTCCAAAAAGGGAGAAAAAAACAGAGAAGAGAGGCAACTATCCTGGTAGATCCCAAGATTCATGGCTATCACAGCCTCTACTTTTGTGTAGCTCTTCCTGATATTCTGCCATAATCATAGTTGCTAAATACCTGAAAAGAAGGTAAGCATAATAACTGGGGTTTTTAAGAGGATAAATATGTTCTTTACCATACATACACAACATAATCTTTCTAATGCCTCCTTCCTTCATATTTGTTATGAAACTTCTTTCAGTTATCAGACTGTTCTTCAGTATAAAATCAAATAGTGATTTGTTTTGAGTTTATTTTAAACTGAAATAAAGATAAGGAACCACCAAAATGCAAAAGTAATGCATTACTTAAAAGTAATTATAGGCTTATTTTATTGCATGCAATCTTTTCCTTATTTATACACAAGGACCAGAAAAAATTAGATATATCCAAATATTTTCATTTATATTTAAATATAAATGAATATTTTATTTTGCTGTGTTCTGTGAAGATTATGTTTATCTTAAAGTAGAAGCTATAAATTCTTCCATCTGTTAATCCATTATACTAGCATACCAAATCCCTGTGAATACTAAGTTTAAATATTTAAATTCGAACACTTCTTTCATGTGACTGAATCATACCTGGATGTTTCCTTTACTTAAAAATATTTGTGTGTCATTGTTAGCTTACTGCTAGCAAATGTGTTCCTGCAGAAATTTACCAAGCAGTATCTTATTAAGCAGAATAATTCATATTAAAATAAACTGTACGTGAAAGGTTAATTAAATCACAACTACTTAAAGTTATGTACCCCACTTCCTAAATCTGCACTGACTGTGTAAGATAATTAAAACTCAAAAGTTAAGACTTTGTCCCAGCAGCTCATTTCTATACAGCTTAACACCTTAAGCATGTCTAATGTAAAATATGTGCATGATTTAATGGTGCACTTAATGATATGATGAAGTTAGGTTAATGTTAACATTTCTGAAAACAAATGGAGTCCTGCATATGATTAAATGCTTTTCTGGAATTTGGAAGGATTATAAGCATAATCTTCCACTTAAGAGTCATTCAAAAATTTTTCATAACATGAAAGGACTTTTTTCCTAAGTAATAAGAGAAGGAATAGGGCTGGCAGATTTTGTACCATGGTATGATAATATTTTAACTAGTTATGCTTTTACTCCACAATATCACCAATTAACTAGAAAAACAAAATTTTGACTTCATTAAAAGTCCAAAGTCTAACTCCTGTAAAACATAACTAGATATACAATGAACTTAAGAGCAGTGCATATTTTTAAATCCTGTCATAAGTTTTCCAAAAATCGAGAGATGTTTACAATTCTAAACAAGACTTGGCAGGTTTTATTCGTTTTCTCAATGAATAAATGAATCCATGAAAGAGACAATTCTGCAGCAGCAGAATCTTCAAAATCTTCATGAATTCATGTTAAATTTATGAAATTAGTTTGGCCGAAAACTAAATGAGGTAAAAAAGTGGTGGAAAAGAATAATTACAATTGCTGTCTGTTCCAGAGTTTGCTAGCACCAGAATATATGAGGAGAAAAAAACCCAACCAACCTACTAAACAAAGAAAAAACAAACAAACATAAACTTCTCACAAAACAAACAAACAAACGGCCCATATTTGGAAAATAAGTTTGAACATTTCAGAAATTAGGCTCAAATTTCCAAAGACAGGAAGGGAAGCCAATTGACCTACATCTGGCAAAGGAGGAGGGTCACTTGAGCCCAAGGAAGTTACTGTTAAGCCTGGTGATAAAAGCTTATCTGCACACCCACACAAAGGAGTGCACAGTGACAAGGGAAGGCAGGGAGTAGCCCAAACAAACCTTACTCTCAGGCCCATTACAGGGCACAATGGCAAGCAGAAAGCCAAATTTAGGAGAAGCAAATGGATTTGGAAGCAAATCTGGAGAGGCAAACACCTTGTACATATCGCACCAGAGGAACCTCAAGGTCTGAAACCCATCACTATGAGCAGCTCTCAAAGACCACCTTGTCACCAAGCAGGATTCGGAGCCTGGGGGTGAGACTCATCATGGGAAGGAAGGGAGGAGTATTTTGAGATTGTGGAGGATTTATTAAGGGGCATTTAGGAGAGGAACCAAAGGTGGGGAAAAGGAGGCATTTGGTTCATTTTATTTGGTTGAATATGGCATGTAGATGAGGAGCAGACAGAAGTTTTATACTGGGGAAAGAAAAAAGATCAATCAAACACATTTTTGGGTATTCTGCCTAAACAAATCAATGACTGTTGTGATCCCACTCTTTATTTCTAAGCCTCTTTTAAACTGTAAGATTATTTGGCTTCAGTTTTTGTTTTTGTTTGGGGGGGAGTGGTCTTTTTGTTTTGGTTTGGTTTTTTTATTTATTTTTCGAAATCACATAGACATTGTCTGGGAGCTGCCAGAGGGACATGGAATGCTGAGCAAGGATAAGAACCTTCTCAGACCTGTCTCATTTCCTCCTAGTGATGGTGAAGTCCCAAGCACAAAATGGAAATAAACTCTGAAATTTCATAGGCCAATGGCTATTTATTTCTCTAAGCACTAGAAGAACGGAACTGAGTATGTTTACACTGCTATAAACAAGAAGACATTGAATAACTTAAGCTTTTGATGATTCATGCTGCTGAACTGTTAGCTCTGTTTTAGACCACTTCAGCTTGCCCTCTCTGTGATGAAACATGAATATTTCTTGGGAGATTTTCAGCATGAATCACTCCCAAAGCGCAGACTGAGCCAGGTTTGAGCTCACACGGCAGAGTTTACACATTCACATGCTCCACCTGTTTTCCTGCCATTCCATAGAGCGTGCTACGAGCTCGATAATTTCACGCTACCAAACCTGCAAAATAGAGTGCATTGCTTCAAATAATCTGAGCAGAGGAAAATAAGTCTAAACCATCTAAATTATATGTGGGAGTCATAGAGGAAGCTCCAGAACAATGTCTATGTTGTGGATGCAACCAGTCCACTCTAAAGGTAATCAGACCTAATCAGTCCTAATCAGTGTGGCTGTCAGCCAGGCCACACCATTTCCTTGAGGACCAAGGTCACCCTATACCCCTCTCCTGTTTAGCACACAAATATTAGTACTAAATTTAGGCTTATGTTTTATGTGCTTGTTTATATAATTTTTAATCAAGCTTTTGCTCACGATAGCCTTTTTTTCAGTATCCAATTTATTAAATGTTCAGAGAAGTTAGCATGAGGGAATCCTTTGTCACGGAGCTACTTTTGTGCATATGAGGAAAATTGTATTTCCAATTGCACAAAGAAGACAACTTTCTTCTTGAGGTTTATCTTACTGAGCAGGGATGTCTTTACTGAAGTGAACAATTTGGAGTCAGTAAATTTGCATGTGTTTATAACTTTTTCTTACCCTAATAACATTTACAGTGTTGATACGACATTCAGTATCATCCCACCTGCTGGAGTCAAACTTTCATGTAGGAAAGTCAAGGGATTGTTAAATAATTTACTTATGGGAGGAATAATATTCAAAACTGCAGGTGTTATATGTGCTATGAAATGATAAAAAAATTGTAGCAGTTCATTTATGTTTGTTATCCATTTTATTAGAAATGAACTGTTTAAACTAACACAAAGGAAGTACGAAATCGTCCTGATAGCAAATAATTTAAAGCTAGAGTGATTACTCCTGTATCAATGCATATCTGTTAATATTCTCACTCAGAGGATTTATTTCACTGTCTGGCTATCCAAAATTTGGTTGAATTTAAGTTAGTAGCTTAGTGTCTTCTTCAAGAGAAGAGAGAAAATAGGCAATTCCAGAGGATAAGTCATTCCATCCCAGCACAGCAAATATATATATAGGAAATGCCTAGAGGTTCTCTCCATTAGTTTGACATATAAAATAAACCAATTGAGATTCTTTGCCTAAATTTGAGACAGCTGAAGTTGGCTGAGATTAACCATTGTCTTTAAAATATGCATGCTTTCTTTTTCACTCTTAAATTTCTTAAAAGGAATGTATTTCATACCCCGGCAAATTGAAAATTGAGAGCATTCACTACTATTCACTTCAGTCCATAATGGGAGACTGGGAAAATTCATCATCATTTAACAATGAAATAACTCCCCTTTTCACTGAAAAATCAAAGTATGAAAAAAAATAAACCCATATTAACCATATATTGCAGTTCAGACTTAGGAAATGCCAAGACAATCCATTCATTTAAAGAATAAAAGCTCGAGGATGACAGCCAATTTAAAGATAAGTTTCTTTTTTGTCATGGTTTAACCCCAGATGGCAGCTAGGACCACGCAGCTGCTCATTCATCTCTTCCCCTCCCTCTAGAAGAGTGGGGAAAAGAGGGAGAAAAGAAGGGGAAAAGGGAAGGAAAAAAAACCTCATGGGCTGAGATGAAGACAGTATAATAGAACAGTAACAGAAAAGGAAAAATAATAAAAACAACAACAACAATAGTAATAATAATAATAATAATAATGGTAAAGGAATACACAAAACACAAGTCACTCTCACCACTGGTAAATGGGTGAATTGGCACCATCCCGAGCCAGAGCCCCTCCTGGCTCACCCCATTTATATACTGAGCACGACATGTATGGCATCGTTCTGTCTGTGCTCCTTATCAGCTTCTATGGGAAACTGAAAAAAGTCCTTGAAAAATATAAACCTGGCAACAACTTGAACAAAATGTGGTTTTGGTATTCCTTTCATACCAAACCTGAAACACAGCAACACTATGAAAAAAGAATATTAGCTGAAACAAGGACATAATTGAACATTGGGTAGTCAGCTATGTTCAGAGGGGACAAAAATCTGAGCTGAAAAGACAGTTCTTGGAAACAAGACTGATCTTAGAACATATATGTCCTAGAAATGGAAAGCATTCAGCTTGGCTAAGATTGTCCAGCTCCTTGGCAGAACAATACTGTTTCCAAATTACCAGCATCGAGGTCTGAGCAGCCACTGGAGCTTGCAGTGACAGCACTGACTATTCCTCAGCACAGTTTGGCGATTGCCATGGGCAGCAGTGCCAGCAGCTCCCCTCCACTGCTGCAGTGCAACAGGCAGAGAGGAAAATAACCTTCTGCTTTGAATAAAAAAATCGGTGTAAGTGACAATCATTTTAATTATTTTTCTACTGAGTTACTGACTCTATTGTTTTGGCTTCCAACAGAGTTCTTAATATCAAAATAATTCATCTTGTTTAAAAGAATTCTTTTTAGCCACTGAAGTTACTCTGTTGTGATGCATCTTTTATGACCAGATTGCAGCTTTTTCTGCACAGAGAGTAAAAATTGTGTTGGTTTGGAGGTTTGGGGGTGTGGGTCGTTTCCTGTTTTTCTTCAGTCTGTTTTTTGGTTTTTGTTTGTTCTTGTGGGTTTTTTGTTTTTCTTTTACTGATTCCGGTTTCAACACAGAGCATGAAAAAAGGAAAATATATACTCAAGTACTACTTGTTAAAGCTGTACTACAACAGTAGACTTTATGTACATTTTCATGTCACTGATTTATTTTCGTTATCTATACCATATTAATCAGGACAAATCAGGTCTTACTGGTGAAAAAATCTACCTGTGACAATTTACTACCTATTTCAGCTTTTCCTTAAAATGAGTTGCAGTGGGTAGGGGAAACTTCTTACTTCTTTAAAAAAAATAAAAGTGTTATTTTCCTTAGCATTAGGCTATGGAAGTATTTGTCACATGTGGGTCATATTCTAAAAAGAAACACAAAATGTTATTAATATTTTATGGAAATACACTCATTTTTTGAGGAGAAGATAATTTCAGATAACCCTATATTTATTTATGCCATTTATACCATTTTTTTCACATAGATCAGGGTGGCTATACCATTTCCTTTTGACCATAACAATTTGCTTTAGAAACTACTTCTGAAGTGTAACTATTATAATACTATTGAATGCCTACAAAAGAAATGTGACTTTCCACTAACAACAGTTTTTAGACAGCCTTTCAGTGAAGTTTATAAAGTTAACATAAAACTCTGAACATCACTTGAAATCGAGGAAATCAGCATTTGGAGGGTTTTGAGATAAGTGAGCTAAGACAAATCTCTTATTAATGGTCATAGCCTTACATCCAGACAAATATTTTTTGAACTATGAGATGCCAGAGAAGAAGGAAAGGAATAGGAAAAGCTAAAGATTTGGTAAATGTAGACTCTTATTTACTAATATTAAGTACTAGGGAATAGATGGAGATTGGCTTGGTTTTGTTATCTATTACTTAGATGATACAAAGCACTCGGTTAAATAACATCATACTTTGTATACATTTTAAAATCCATCTAGATATGAGGTTTCACTGTGTATGAACTATTCATTAGACATTTTTTTAAAGTGTTATAATAAAATTTCTTTTTGTCCAGTGATTTTACATTAGAATATTTGCAAATTCTGACACCAGCTTTGACAATTTTTGTGAACTCAGCCATAATTTCTCTAAATTCAAAAGTAAACAGTTGTAAATTTTTTTTTTAAAAGATAGTTTAAAGTGAGATGAAAAAAATATTAACATCTTCTCTAACAATGATATGAAAATAATTATATTTAGGAACAGCCTTTCAATTACTAAGTTGTAATTTTTACTACTCTTCACTACGATTGTCACATAAAACAACAGGAGAATAAGTGCAGAGGAGCGTCTGGGTGAGGAGAGAAAGCAGGATTGAGAAGGTACACAAAGGTGAGGAGAGAAAGTAAGGCTCAGGCCAGGTCTATAGTGCTGATAAAGGAAGGAATCAGGCAGGTAACCTATTCATACTGAAATATTTGCATACGCAGACAACTGCCTGACCATCAACCTTCAGGCTGTACTGTGAAATAAATGTACGTGCTGATATTTTATTCCTTTGTTTTATTTTTTGTGGTGTTTGCAATGTTTTCGCAATTTGGCACTTTCAAAAACCACAATTTGGAAAAAAAAAGTCAATTCCAGACATCCTGTATGAAAGACCACTAAAAATAATTTTAAAAAATAGAGCATTGACAACTATTGTGGTTTCTCCTTGATTAATCTGGTTCTGTTATGTGTAGGGTGAGGGAAAGATGACAAGGCAGAGCTGCTGCATAGGTTGGGTGCTATTACTGGAGGAAAGGAAAGGAAAGCAGAAAGAGAAGAAGATGACTATTTCTCCCATTTCCCTGAAATGTGCTATGACTGCAGTACCTGTGAGATTTTTTTACAGAAGTTACAACATTTCCTCATCAATTTATTACTGACTGCACCTTTAGAATTGAACATTTCAAACAACAAAAACGAGGTTTTTCATAGCTCATTTCCTCAATAGTCTTGTTCGGTGGCAATGTTTTTGTCACAGGTTAGTTCTTTTGTTTGAAATGTCATTATCCTCATCCACATTATGCTGTGACCTTGAGGTTGGGCGAATACAAGCTGCTATAGGAGGTGAGAGGAGCCCAGCTCGGAGCAGAGCAGAAGGAAAAACCATCATGTGTTACTGCCTCCTTTAAAATTCACTGCAGTATTTACAGCACCCTACTAATGTAGCTTTGTTTGGAACATGACCAAAACCTAAGTTTTTATTTAAAGCATACAGTTTAATTTTGATCACGTTCCAAGCTAAATTACATTAGTAAAGTACTGTAAATAATGCAGTGTGTTTTAATGGAGGCATGAAAACATGACAGCTTTTGCTGCTGCCACTCTCTTTCCATTACATCATTGGCTCTTCTGTAGATTCCACAAGCTGGAGGGAATCTGCATTCTCCAGGATGCCACCTTCAGGATTTCTTCAACTTAAAGTTCAAAAGAACATTCTAGCAAGTGAACAAGTGTTAACATGTCATAAAAATGTTAAAACCAGCAACAATACGAGAGTAGAGAAGAGCAGTGTGACAAAGTGACACTGCCACTCTTTGTTAGGCTGAAGTGGCAGTAGGTTGCAAGGGCTGAACTGCAGGAGCTGCATTAATTTTACCATTTGCTTTGAATCTCCCATTGCATGTTTTTATAAAAGTAGTCCTTTGGCACAGTCTATGTATTTTTTTAATTTTTAAACTTAAGGAGATACAAATGCACAAGTCTGTTAGACCGAATTGGGTTTCTGCATCAATAATTCTTAACTGTCTCCAAAATACCAACCTCATTGAGGGGAGGTGCATCTCCTCGTGTGACATATAGGGCTATACAATAGAACTATGGGATATTTATATTTCTTTATGCCTGAAGAAACAAAAAAATATTGCTAAAGTCATCTCGGATAAATACTAATAAACTCTCTAAAGTACATATTTCTACACTTCAGTCTCTATATGCTATATTTCATATAAATTAATATAACTATAATATGCAAATATTTGTTCTATTTTAATTTTGGTGACATTGTAGCTCTAGTCCCTCCAACTAGAAATATCTGCAATGAAGACAGGATATTGTACAACTGGGATGAGTTGCAAACTAGTCTTGAGCCAGATATAGTCTGAACATTGTCACTGGGGATAAGTATCCAATCCACACAGATCCAAAGATCAAAGTGGTTTACTGGTTCATTATCAACATAAAATTAATCAACAATCAGTGAACTATAAATTTAGGATCAATATCAGCAATGCAACAAACATACCACATTACACCACTTGTAGGTATTACTGCAAACTGGAATAAATCTTTGACCAAAACCAACAAACAGCATACAGATGAAAAGTATTGCATATACCTGACTTTGGTTCAATTTATTGCCTAGAATTCACCTTTGCTTCATGGCCCACTTTCAAAGTAGATGAAAGATGTATTTTATTTATAGCTTATATTAAATGCTGGTAAAATACAACCCTTAGCTATCGCAGAGTCATTAGAATTGATGAGGTCATCCGATCACTAAATGTAGCTGCAAAACCAGGCCGCGAGTAGCAAGTGTCTTATAATGAATCTTAGCTATTATCATATTTTCACACACAAGGGTGTTTTACAAGTGTAATTGCTTAGATGCATGTCATATTCACTTATTTTCTCATAAAGTGACAAGGATATAGGGCTTCATTTGCACATTTAAGCAAGGTAAAATAAAAAGCACAGTGCTCTGCTGTGTGACATTTAAAAAGAGGTTCATACAGAGAGTTTTTCTTTTAAAAAGGTCTTT
>BJBW01001617.1:30556-71419 GCA_004320125.1 Scolopax mira | reverse complement strand
CTGTACTCCTCCTGAGTTGCCTGTCCCCTCTTCCACAGGTGGTAAACCTTTCTTTTTTTCCTTAAGTCCCATCATGAGCTCTTTGTTCATCCAGGCCGGCCATTTTCCCCACTCCTTAATTTTGCGTCTCGGGGGGGCAGCCTGTTTCTGGGCCTTTAGGATTTCCCTCATGAAGAGCGTCCAGCCTCCTTGGACTCTTTTGTCTCTCAGAACTACCTCCCACTGGACTCTCACAACCAGGGTTCTGAACAGGCTAAAGTCTGCCCTCCTGAAGTCCAAGGTGGAGGTTTTGCTAACCCCCTTCCTTACCTTATATATCACTATATATCACTAAGAAAAGTGATATAACCCCCCATTAAGCCCCTTACCCTCACCTTCTGCCTACACCCATGAAGGGATGGGTAACCCTCCTGAGCTCAACTCACACACACTCTCACAGACACATGCAAGATAAAGGGTGGAAGATTGAGATGCCCTCACCAGCACCCAGAGGACTGCACCCAGAGGACTCCCTGCTGCAATTCATTTGGCAGGAGGTAGTGTTAGAAAGAAGTATGTTCTATGTCATTCCATTAAACTTGCTTGAACACATCTTTCAAAGTAATTTTTCCTCGTCTGCCCCAACACTGGCACAAAGGGAAGGCTTTCAGCCACAGCCTAAACAAAAGAAGAGGATCAGACTCCCTGCTTATACTCCAGTCCTCAGCTCCAGCCTTGAAAAATGGCACCCACCCAGCCAATTTGGTGGGTCAGAGAAGAATTTGGACACAGCAATGGAATAATTTCATGATACTTAGAGGTTATCATTGCCCACAGATAAACAGCACAGATTCAAAAAGATTTTACAATAAATAGTATGAGTTGCTTGCAGAAGCAAAAAACATTTTTTAACAGAGGGACAAGATTTTCAACAAGCAACTTGAAAGATCCAAGCAGAGAGCAGGGAATGTACCCAATATGCCAAAAGATCTCAGCTTTACATTGGTACCAATGATTTCTTCAAGTTATCTGATTGGTGTGGCAACTATAGCCACAAGTTATTTTATTCCTTATTACTATTCACTGTCTTCTTGTCTTTATTTGAAAAAAAAAAATCAATAAAAGAAGGCTAGAACATAGAGCAGTCTAGCTTTGCAAGACACTTCACAAAAAATATGTGGACATACATATACATTTTACTCTGAGCAATACTCAGAGTAAAATGGAGTAAGATTGGCAATTGAAATAAATATAGTGCTGCTACAACCTCTCACTTTGATGAATCAGTGTCAGGGCATTGTTTTTGGATTTCACTGTCATTGGTTTTGACCATATGTACCGAAATATAAGCCAACTCAATGTATTTTATTAAAGGTTAAGGTGTTTTGTACAGCTGCAAAACACAGCAAGTAATTGTATGTTGCTACTGATATTTAGAATCTGAATTTTATGATTGATGCATTTTCTCAACTACGTGTTCTGATTAAAATAAAATCTGAGCCATGGGGCCTCACACTAGGAAAAAAATACCTTAATTAAATAAAATCACATTACATGTTGCAATTTTTCTTCTCATAGAAGATAAACTCATATATAAGAAATATAATACAGCCAGGATCTTTGCAGAGAATAAGGAAAACAAATGTCATGATTTACATCTGATCTGTGACTATAGGCACATCAAGAAGATCTGCTTTTTCCTCACTCTGTCTTGGAAACATTCTCAGCCTTTATCATTGAAAATATCATATGAAGCTACTCTTGTTTTATTTCTCCAAAGTAACTCAATTACCAAAGCAACAACATCAAAAGATTGCTGTTTTAGCTGTTAATATAAAACACTACAGGAAAGGTGCTCAGAAGACAAACAGTACATATATTTAAAGAACCTTCATTTGATGCAAAGAATGGTTTGGTAATTTAAAGTAAAAACGGTCTCATTCTTTTCTTTTCTGTTTGCAGGTAATACTCCCACAGAACAAAAATAAATTCTAAAATTTCAAGTAAACAGTTTAAATTTTCTAAATCAAAAACAGTTGACTAAAACAGCTGAAAATGTCGAGCAACAGAAAAGATAATTTACTAGAAGCAAATATGAAGCTTTCTCCTATTTGTGTTTTGCCAAGATTACACTTTGTTTAGAAGAAAATTCAAGCCAAAGATTTTGAGCACATATCCTTGCACATAAGTTCAAGAAATAATACCTATATTTAGATATGCAGACACATGAACAGGTCTGCATTGCATATTGTAACTGAAGTCAGAAAAATTGCTGTCCCACATTTTACATATTGTAATGCATTGATGCAAAAATTATTTATGCAAAATAGCCCTAGCTATTCCTGAAAGAGGAACCTGATCAAGTGTCCACATCCATGAACCAAAGGCAAATTTAGACTTTCAACAAATTGCTCTGACAAATTATGTAATAGATTTCTATCACTCACACGTGCCTAAGTAATTTATTAAAAATGAGTAATTAAATAATGCATTCCTGAATCTGCAAATAGACAAAGCATCATATTTTGGATGAAACAAAGTTCAATGAAACTAGTGGGCTTGGTCAAATTTATTGTTGTTGCCAAGAACTAGATGTGCAACACCCAATGTTCACTCTTACCACCCGGAGAAAACTTAAGAACAACAGTGGGAACAGGAATCAGAACATTTACCTTAGTGGCAAAGACTAAAGTAGGAAATAACTAAAGCAGCCTCTAAGCAAAGATCAGTGCTGAAATTTACTTCTGAAAAACTAGCAACAAAAATGAAGGCCCCAGAGAGAATGTAAAAATCCCAACATATTTTTTGAGATAGGACAGACACATTATACCTAAAAAATTCCTGCAAGTAGGAATGATCCATCCCAATGCAAAGCATGATAAAGAAATTAGATCTTCCTAGCCTATTAGATTTAACAGCTTATATATAGTTTAGTTTTGGCTTTTGATTAAACAATGTCTAGAATATTTTTCAAAATGAAACCGATCAATGCAGGAAAGAGAAAAAAAATTATTCAGGGCCAAACGGACAAAATGTATATAAAAATGGATCATCTCCAAACCCAACTTATCTTTAATTACTTCTAATGCCACAAGAAACAGCCAGCTTCTTTTCTAGTCTAGTCAGGTTGAAAAAAGGTAGTCATACAGAAAAGAGTAAAACCAGGAAAAATGTAAAATTCTTATAGAAGTTAATTTTTTTTCTAAAATTCCAGTTAAATTTAGAGTTTTAGAAAAACTTCAAAGAGTTCAGCTGAGAAGAATCATTATAAATAAACTCCTTGCTGTAAACCATTGAATGCATCCTTTTTTTTTTTTCCCTGAGATGTGGCATAATTTTCTGAAAAACTTCAGAGAAAATTATGACATGCTTGATCCAGCTTGCAGTGCAGGCACATGCAAGATGCTAAGTGGATTATTACTCTGGCCTTTCCACATGCAAATGTAGTTGCTACTGGGAACTCCAAGAGAGTAATTTCAAATTTCAGATTTGTGGAACTATGGACGTTCACAATGGTTATCTTTACACAAGCACAATCTGTAGTAAGAAAGCTGAACTGTAGCCTTTTTCTCTCCAAAGGAAATATGGTTTTACTCCAGTTATTTCCTTGCAGCACAGCTCCTTGCCCCACTGACTTCAGCGAGTACAACAATGTGCCCATTTCAGCATCTCAAGATTGTTATTTTGGAAATAAATTGGAGTGAAGTCTAAAATTTGCTTGATCTGTTGAAGTCCATAAAGTATTTTTTCTTCAAAGTTTGTCAGTTTTGTCCTTATAGAAGTCCTATACACGAAGGAGTTAACCAAATGTTTAAAACTGATACTCCCTTTTTGTCCACAGTTTTCAGCTTTACCAGAAAGTATTCATAAGTAGCTCTGGTGTGCTAACTAGAAGGCTGTAAGAGGCATCACAAGTTGGCTCACTGAGCCAACAAAATCTGGATACAGCTTTCCATCCTGGGATACTGCCTTTATTGTCTCTGCTACCTAGAAGATGGGTACCTAATGATTACTCTGCTTCACAAGTGAGACTATTTCCAGCAGTGCTAGAACTTAAAGATGGACCATCACAATACACAAATACCAAATTACAGTTTCTATAGCCTCTGAAAGAGTCACCTGGAATTTAAAAAAAAAACACAAACAAAACCACACAAGCACAGAATACAGAAATATCTAGAAGTGTTGTTTTAGCTCTATGACATGAACATGATTAAGCAGTGAATTTTTTAGTCAATCCTGTAAGAATATGTATGAAGAGCAGCTTTGAAGAAATGGCAAATCTTCACTCAAATTTCAGTTCACAGCAGCAGAGAATGCACCAAGTATATTTAGGAAGACTTGTAGAGAGCAACAGAAACTTGTTGTATCTGAGTTGTGCAGATAGTGAAATCCTACAACAATCTACACAATGAAGGAGTGGAATTCAGATCAGATTTTATTTTTTTTAAACAACAAACTCTTTCTAGGTTATAGTGGAAGACCAAAAAAAGTGTTTCTGCACAAGTCTTAAAAAACATGCACTCATGTCCTAGAATGAAAACTTCATTACATATATGATGCCTATTTTGGAAAGGCAGTCCTCCAAGCATATTAGAAACCAATTTAGACATCTCCTGACTCAGACAGATACAGTCATATCACAATTCAACAACAGAAAATTTGTCTTGTCTTGAATGTAGTAACTGTGAAATTGTTAACAACTCTCATCCCAACACAGCTGACCAGAACAGCTCTAAGAAGCAGCAGAGAAGGTATTCGCTGAAACTCTGAAAAGAAAGGATTGCAAATGTGACCTCCTCATTGTAGGCACAAACCAAAAAGTTTCATGGATCCCGCAACAACATATATTTGCATCAAAACTGGGGTTAAAGACATTCACAGATATTAAAACCAGAAGAAAAAAATGTTATAATTCATTCTGATCTGAATAAAATAGGCTAAAATTTTTACCACAAGATCCCTTAATAAAAATACTACCAAAAGAATTTCCATAATTTTCCACTGAGCTAGAGTGAATCTTTCAGAAAAATGCTCAAATACCAGGAGAAAGAGAAAGAAGTCGCTTCTTCCTTGTAAATGCCAAAAGGGACTGTTGGGATGATTCAATACTAATAGTCACATACTACAGCTATTCTTCCTATTCATACAATAACAACAAAATTTCAAACCTGTCTGTAAAATCTGATTAAAGTGTAACTTTATCTTTTTGCAGTACAATGCAAAGCTTATTCACATTCACAATAAAGGTATGGTTTCAAAATTTACTGAAACAATGTAAGAAGTTGTACAGATTTCCAGTATGCAAACGTTAATTTTTTAATTAACAAGTAAATTTTACTGGGTTTTTACAATGAATGGGCATTAGTCCCTTAAGACTACATGACTATCTAAATGGTGTTTTGAATTAGCTGAACTAATCCTATGTTAAACTGGATTTCAGATAAATAACAGCAATAATGTTGTCTGTGACAAAGCCAGAAGAAGACATTTTCCTGGGGGAAAGATGAACGAGAAAGCAACAACAAAGGATAAGAATTACAAGGAAGTAAAATAAGGAAAGATAAAGCAAAATACACTAAACTACATGGAATAAGAGGGATGCAAGAAGTGGAATAATGATGCTAAAAGGCAACACTAGAAAGATTTGCTATAATCTACTAAGACATATAAGATGAACTAAATGAATATTTATGAAACAAGAATGTTTATGAAAATTGCATTTTCTAGTGTAGTAAAATGTTTATATCTAGAAATGGCACAGATTAAACCAGTGAGCACTATTTCTCTTAAGCAAGGACACTGTGGCAATGACATGAATGTTTCCTGTATCAGTCAGTTGACAAAGAGATTTTGGCTTATGAAGAGATATCTTTATAAATTATGAACCTTTTCAGGCACTGGAGTTCATCTAGTTATTTAGCATAATATATCCTAGGAAGTAAGTTACCAGGAAGCTGGGCCATAAAAAAAGAAAAAAAAAAGAAGTAAAATTGAAATTATGTATGGAAAATCTCAAGTTCAAAGACACCTTCTCCAAAAACTGCCTGGATGAATACTCAAAACTTGATTTGTAAGACAAACATAGAACATTACTCTTTCCATGAAGTACCTTTCTAGTATCATTGTAAGAATCTTATTTTAAATACAATAGCAAAAAGACTGATATTAGATTCAAACACTTTCTTTCCCTGGAAAACAAATTCCAAGTTATTTGAGAGTACGAAAGAAATGCATGACCTCAGAAACCAAAGAATATACAAAAACATTGCAGAAAAGTTATAAACCTGAATTTAAAATTAATGCATTGCTCATGTGACACATCTACTAGGGCCAGGCCAATCAGACAACAGACATTAAAACCTTTATATGTTACTAAACACATATATATATATATATTTGTATAATTCTATACAAATAACCACATACAATACTGACTACTGAAAAGTACTTCAGAAACATTTCAGAAAGTATACATGCACTACGTATGGCTCCAAGGCCTCTATAAATTCCTGATTTTCTGCACACAGAACTGTGTGAATTCAAAATCTATCCTTCTAACACTACAGCTGAGTTCCATCAGAAAGTTTTCAGCATTCCCTATAAAGAACATAAAGGTTTAATCTGAAATCTTTAGACTAAAGTGACAACAAAGATCTCAAAATTTTATGCCTAACTCTAGGTTATCTATTATTAGACATGGAAACTTTTCCTGTTCTGAATCTTCAAAAGGGACAGGGGAAATGTTCATATTTCCAGGATGAAAAGAAAATATTTAGCAAGGAGACTAATATTTTACAAGTAATATACATCCTGAGTTATTAAGTCTTTAAGAATTAATAGAAACAGGTTACTAGATAGAAAACAGACATAGCACAATAAATTCATTATACAGAGAACACCTGTACACATGCACATAAACATAGTTATACATTCACAAAGGTGATTCCTGCATAATTTCTTATCAGATCAACTACTTAAGATAACATTTTAATCCCAAATTTATGATATTCTGAATTATTTCCTGTCCATGTAGCCAAAATGCCAGCCAATTGTTTACCAGTTCCTTCCCTCTTTCTGTATACAATGGACCCTAGACACAATGATGTTTAGGCAATGTTTAGGAATTCTCCTAAAGCCCAGAATCTTCTTGTAATCTTATTATTACACAGTTTCAAGTGTGTAAGCTCCCCAACAGTTGTATTTCTAGTGTAAGAGGCACATGGGACTTCGTAACCACATTCTTATTGCATCATGACAAAACATAGCTCAAAAAGCCACATTTCAGTTCTAACTGAAAATACAAAAGAACCTCAGGGCTAGTAGACCTATTATTTCCCACCACTCCAGCCACACTGATTTGCTTACAATAGTATCAGTCCCTTACACAGACACACTTAAATCACTTTAAATCATACACACAGCAGTTATGTTTTACTGGATAAAGTACCAGGTTAAGCTGTACTTTAGCTGCATTAGTTTAAGACCATTTGAGTGTTCCAGTGCACCAGAGTAAATAAATCATTTCAGGTGCATTGTAGCAATATTTCCAAGAATGACAAACCCATAGACAAGTTTCAGTGTTTTGTCCAAAATCACCATATAAACAAATATATAAACTAACTATCAAATGTTTGTGTTTAATTTCTAACTACAGAAGTAGCAAACCTAAAAGAACACGAGTGTAAAACATGTAACACAATTAGTATTTAAAAAAAAATAAAAATCTTACCTTTATTAGATTTGGATGACTTGTTCTTGTTAGGTTTAAAACAAGATCCCCTTGATTTATCTTCTCTATCCTTAATAAATTTCTGCACATCATCCAAAGAAAGCTTTTGAAGGACAACTACAGGCTTAGCTCCTTTGTTTAGATCTTCAACTAGCCCAATCTTCTCTACTTTGTCCTTCTGTTCACCTCTAAATTCAGTTTTCCTTGACTCCTGAGTAACACTGCCGTCTTTATCGCGCTTGATTTTTGGAATGACAAAATGTTTCAATGCACCAGATCTTGCCCCCAACAAATAACTGGGAAATTCTGCTTTATTGTCAGCATGCGCTTTGTTACTATCTACTTTACTCTTATTACCATCTGTCCTTCGTTCATCCTTGCTGTTGGGTGATTTAAAACCAGGTCTATCAGGTCTTGATTTACTAGAATCCCCTTTAACTTCCTGTTTAATACGAGGGCTGTCAGGTCTTGATTTCTGATCCCCAGAAGAAAATCTTTCCCTTGATTCACCAGACTCATGCCTATATTTTCTGTCAAATTTCTCAGGTTTTGAACCATCAGATTTAATACCATGCTTAGAATCATGTTCATTTTTGTTTGAGGATCTCAAATATTCAGGCCTTCTAATCTTGGATGGATCTCCTCTGTACCTCTCTGGTTCCCCCCTGTCCTCAGATCTTTGTTTAAGGCTATCATGGTCACGTCTCAGTGTATCAGAAGCTGAACGCCCATCAGGCCTTTGCTTTGTTGGATCAGATCTACTTTCTGGTTTCACCCTTGAGGGATCAGATTTCACATCTAGTTTATGCCTTGATATTTCAATTCTCTTATCTGACAATGGTTTACTGGTGTCCCTCCTATTATCATGTCTATGTTTTGGCGTTTCAGGCCTGCCTTCACTCTTCTGTTTTGGCGTTTCAGGCCTGCCTTCACTCTTCTGTTTTGGCGTTTCAGGCCTCTGCCTTATTTCCTGTTTGCCGTTATTTTGTTTTCCCTCATTTTGTTTCATCTCCATTTGCCTGCTCTCATTTTGTTTTGATTCTGTCTGTCTGTTCTCATTTTGTTTCACTTCCATTTGTCCTCTTTCATGCTTGCTTTCATATTTAGCTTCTAACTGTTTGTTCTCATGTTTACTTTCCAACCGTCTGCTTTCATTTTGCTGAAATTCCATTTGCCTATTTTCATTTTGCTGGATATCCATCTTCTGACCCTCAAAGTCTGACTTTTTCCTAAAAATCTCAGGATGGTTTTCAGGTTTAAATTTAAGAACTCCAACAGTGTCTTCTTGGGGAACACACACAAACCCATCGTTATACTGCTTAATTTCTTCAGATTTTTTGACAGCGTCCAAGTCCTGAGTTACTGTTGCCTGAGAGTCCACTCTTCCTGCTTGCTGCAGATCAATACTAACCATCAAAGCTGGCCTCGCCCCATTTCCTGCAGAACCTGTCTCCTGAGAAGCTGCTCTATTTCCTCCAGTAGCACCTCCAGCCTCCTGTGGTTTGTTTTCTTGTTTTCGCTTCTTCAGGGGTTTATCTGCAAGTTAAAGAAAAAAAATTCACAAATTATATATATATATATATATATATATATATATATACTGATAAACATCCAATCAAGAATGTCCATTCCCTTCCACTCCCATCAGTTATTCTTCCCCAGCACGTACATGCACACAAACCAAAATCCGTCGAATTTAAAAGCAAAAATAGAACTTCTCTAGCTAATACTTTTTAATGTACTCAGACTATCATTCAATGTTAGTCTACCGCAGGTACCAATTAATCATTAAAAAAATCCATCCTCAAAACATATGAAATCAAAGTCCCTATATAAATCCCAGTACACAAAGACCAAAAAAACCCACAAACCCTAACATTAAAAAAGCTCAAACCAATCAGTGACACTTGAAGCAAAAGTGCAAAGACAAAGTTAAAGTGCACCTCCACAACTACTTTTTGAGGAATACTTCTATAAAAGATTCTCTTCTGCAGATTCAGCCTGCTTCATTTACATGAACTAAGCAAGGATCTGCAATGATTAAAAGAGAAGTTCTCCCTTGTTGGTTCAGTGCATCAGTTGGACTTCACACATATTTTAGCCAGGGAACACAAAAATAAATGAACAAAAATTATTGAGTAACTCCAACAGTCCATGCTTCCCTTTGAAGAAAAGCCGTATACCAAGAGTTGGAGCCTATACCATAATACATGTGTATTAGGTGGAGGGGTCACTACACATTTAAAAGCTTGAATATTTTTGCTTTTCCAACCCTAATGTTTTTCATGGATGAAATAAAATCTTCAATGATAATTTTATGTAATATCAAGAGGTAGACTCTACAATAAGCCTTTCAGTTTATACTAAAAAATCATTAAAAACAGAATACAGAAAAATGAAGTGAGCCAACCACACATCCTGTAATTTGGCAGCGTTCATAGAAGCACACTGAAGTATACAAAAGAGTATGTTCTATTCATTTAAACTACAACCAACTTACATTACCAACATGGTACTCTAAACTAGAATTAATTTCTAACATGACAACCAAAAGCCCTACCTGCATTAAGTCTTATATTCTTATTTCTCAATTATCATTGTGTAATTTGTCAAAAAAACCAATGACCTTCTCTGTAATCAGGGAATATCACTTCAAGTTTAAGAAACAACTAAACATGGGTTGAAAACTCTGTTGTAGATCTCTTGTCAAACGATATAGACCTCAAATGTAACATAAGAAAAATAAACTTATTTCACGCCTAGATTTGTGGTGCCTTATCACCAGATGCAATGAGTCATCTCTCTGGAAGCAGAAAAATGAACGGTAAGGAGGATGCAATCAAGGAATAATGAAATAACTTCCAAGGAAAAAAAAAATCCACCACCCGCTCAAATTGTAAACCAGAACCATGACTTCCAATTTCTTCTACACTGGCAGAAAAATCTTATTAGAAGAATTAAAACTTTAAAGAATCAACTCCAAAATTAACATTAGAACACAATAGCAACTAGTAACATAGTCAATTCTAGTGGTGTGAAGCAGCTTTTTTCCCCCCATCATTTTAATTTTCAAATCTATGTGTACTTCTGTAACTTCCCAAAACTTGAAAATTATGTACAACATTTAATGGCTGGAAGACGTAAAGACAGATACAATAAGCTCCATGCAGAAACTGCTCAACTGCAAATAAGGAACTTTACAAAGTTCATCAAAAACCTGTAGAAATGCCTGCCAACTTTATGATAGACATGTGAAGCAAAATACATTTTTTAAATCAAAAGCACAGCTTTTTAGCATGGAGATTTTTGCTTTTTCTGTACTATCGCAACTGTTGGATTTATAAGAACTTACATAGATTAACTTCCCTACAATACTGATAAAACCAAATATATTCTTTCAAAACCTTCACCCAGTGAAGGTTTCAAAACCTTCATGCAGTGACAAAAAAAAGTATCTTTTTGTTATGTGACTAAGAGGGCTTTGGTCTTGATAAGCCTCATGGCAGGTCTTAGAAATGGTCATGAAGCAGAAGCTTCCAGAGTAATAGGTTTCAAATTTGATTAAAAAAAAAAAAAAAGAAAAAACATATACATTAATAGACATACATCCACAAACATCATTACCCTATTTCTCAATTAAACTCTTCAATTTTTGAAATGCAAATTGAGAAATTTGTATTCTTGGGAAAGTCAGTCAGCTTTTTCATTTTAACCCAAAATGTCAGCCACAGCACTAAAAAAGTCCTGTAAAGCTCTGATAGCAGATCTAACAGTAGCCTTTAAGACATTACTGTTAACAGTTATCTGTCCCATACCTTTGAAGTGTATCACCTCTAGCAGTAAGAAATACACACATGTCCACAAGTGCATTTCATTGTCCAATGCATCATCTTGATGCACTAATGACGGTGTTTTGCATTACTCTACCCAGCTGAACAAGTCACTTAAGAGGCAAGCAAATGTCTCCCTCTACTACCCCTATTATAGAAGCAAGGCAGATGGCCAGGAGCTGTAGCTGGATCAACCAAAACTCACCTTTCAGAGCCCTCATGCTGAAGGCTCCAAGATTAAACAACCAAAAAAATTTTCTCGCTTGAACTTCTGTAACTGACCAGGCTCAAAATACTGATGTTCTTCATCATCCAAAACGTCAAATTGTAAGTTGAGAACATATAAGTAGATGGTCACATCACAACTTGGCATACATATTCCCTCTAATTACAGAGCTCTGCTGATGCACGTTCTTCATTTCTCTTGATGTCGGAATACTGAGGTTTTAGTAAGTTATTATTATCATTGCTTGCTGACATCTTATCTGAGAAGAAAGGGATGCCTTCAGCATTTTCTTTTCCTAAATGGCAAGGTGATTGCAGACAGAGTTACAGATTATGCACAGATTTCTTCATATTTCCAGTGTATCTTGATGGTGATCTCAGAACTAGACTTGATCATTACTGTTATGACTCTGAAATTTCTTGATCTAGAACAAAAAAGCTGGCCCAAGGATATGAAAATATCAGGTCGAACTAGGCATAAAAAGCAGGATGAGTATATAGTACCACTGTCTTCATCAAACATAATGAAAAAGCTCCAGTGAATGAGCACAAAAACTTTTGAAGTTGCCGTGATAGCCGCAGAAATCTGAAATACACTATTGGGCTTCAACGGCTTTATAAGATCTTGAATTCACTTTGAACTATAAAAAAATAATCAATTGAGAATCAGACGAGAGAGTAATTACCCTCTGAAAACAGATGTCTTCCTATCTTCTCTTTTACAATCAAGTATATGCAAGCTTGCATACACCTCTTTCATTAAGGCATAGGTCCAAGACCCCTGTGGGTTTTGATGAAAAAATGAACTTTCCTATATCCATTCAAATATATTTTATATTCTTCAAGGCATCAGTATCCAAGCTTCATCCACTTCATTCCATAGATAGTTGCATTTTGTCTTATTATCAAGATCTAGGATGTTGTCAAAATATCAGACTAATGTTCTTTCAAATCCTGCAGACCTAGATTAAAAGCTTGCCACAGTTCTGAACTCAAAAGGCTCTCGAGGCTCACAAGCACTTGAGAACAATGAAGTGTGATCAGGATGTACAGTTTTCATAATAAAAGGAATATGTAGTGAGATACCAAAGACTTTTCTGACTATATTAAAGATCAGGTATCCAAGTTTGTTGTTCTCAGATTCTTTGTGTTTTAGAAACATTATTCACTCCTTTCCCCACTCTAAAAATGTAGATACGTCCAAAATGTATTTACGTTTTGTTCAATTTCTTGTACACATTTATGACAGTTGACAGCACAGTCTGATCCCAGTTATTCTCTTATTATACATCCTTTTGGCTTAAGTCCACATCGATGTTCTCTTTACATTGCAACATGCTCACCAAAAGGCAGTCCTTGGCACTCAAAGCAAGATCATAAGCTACCTTATTCTAAAAAATGGCAGAGATGTTCTGTCAAATTAAATGGGTCACTGTGGTGCAAGAAACAAAAGATTACAGGAACAACAAGTTTGAAATGGGAAAAAAGATTAGCTGGATTTCCAAGTGTTTATCTCTCACCCGTCCTCTTAATGAACAGTATTCCTGGAGACAGATTGTGGCCTTCAGCTTTGGAAATATCTGTGTGTCAAAACGACGAGTATTTTCAGATTTAGAAATGAACTAATAACTGTAGAACCGTTGTGCAAAAAAACCCACCGTTGCTCTGGAATAACCACAGATACCTTCAAATACTTTTCTGCTGAAATTGTGAGCCAATCATGATTTGAAGAATATCCATCCTGAAAATGGATAGATTTGGAAGCTGAGCAAGAGAGAGGGGCAGTTGCTGTATGAGAGCAGCTGTATCAAAGGAGTACCTCCATTCTTCCATTTGACCTGAAATCTTTCCAAATGGCAGCCAGAGCACCATTAATACTGAAGTCTTCAATGTTACTGCTTTCTTGCAAATCTGATGATTGTCTTCAGTTCCAGATTAACTTATTCAACAAATGAGTATAATAGGATGATAGCCTAAAAACTTCTAGAACTACTTGTCCTAGCAAACTGAAACTGGCCTTTTGTAAATATCTGTGAAAAGATAATAAGCCTAAATAATAACCATACCAAGCTTCACTTTAGCAGAATGGTAACACTCTCCACTCTATTAATACTGTTTGGTCAACTCTAAAATCCAGAGATTTACGAATGATCTTGAAGACACAACACATAAATTATCACTTCCGCATTTACACCTCACAGGGGATTCCACTGGAGACTCCATATCCAAGAGGGTTAACTGTGAATGTACTCCTCTTCAGAAACACAAGGATGATTGATCCTCCAATGCTGAATTTTGAATGAACCATTTTGATGAGTCCAGTACAAACTTTCATTTTTTCAAAGCAGAACGACTAAGAGTTATATAATTCAAAGCTCTAAAGTTCCTCAGAGATTATTGTGATATGCCTCCACTCATTTAAGATACCACTTTTTGAATTATTTAAATCAACAATGAATAAATTTAACCCAAATATATCAGTTCTAAGCACTTAATACTGATTGTCAAGCCTTCCATTTTTTAACAACATCAGAGACAAACTAGCCAGAAGCCAATTACAAGCTCATTTGATTTAAGCTAACAGTCAAGAATAGGAATTTTCAACAGGTAACACATAACTGCATGTCTAAATAACAAACCTATGCTTACTGACAACTGTTGTCTTAGTTAGTTTTCACAGGTCTCTTCAAAGTTGTCCAAATGCCCTGTCTCCCCAAACAACAGTGTTCTGTAGACCACAAGAGTTTTAATAAATCAATATAAACTGGGTACAAGAAAGGTTTAAAATTACTTTAATGGTACTGATGGGTGACCTATGAATGGAGGGAGGGCATTATTCATTCTTATCTTTATACTCCTTCACGAAGATTCATCATTATTGAAAATGCCAACTTGCTCCCACCTGACCTCCCCCCAAAGCTATATCCCAATAAAGAAAGAATTGAACAACCACAGAACTCTTCCCATCATGAGAAGAGAGTCCCACAGTACTTGCACCTCTGCTTGTAGGAGTGAGTCAGCAAACACAGGTCAAAAATTTTATTCTCACTGGTTGCTCCCTTACAGAAGAAACTAAGAAAGTATAGTCATGAAACTAGTATAGGAAGCTTCCTAGAAACAAATGTAATTCCAAAGTCTCTGAAGTTGAGACCAGAGGGCTTCCAGCTGCTGCAGCTCAGAGGAAGGGATTTCTAAGGATCTGAACAGAAACAGCTGCTAATTTTTAGCAATATGGTGAAAGATTTTATCCAACTTCAGGTCACTGTGCAAAAAAGGAAAGTGCGTCAGGAGGGACGTCCAAACTCTTTCAGGATAAAACACAAAAAAGACAGGAGTCTCTGCCATGCCTTAGGGTGTAACAGACTTCATTTTGGTAAAGTCTTGTTTGTTCATGAATATAACACTAACGTAATCAACATAACCGAGGATGAAATATGATCTTACGGATTTTTCTACTTAAGAATATCTTGATTACTCATTTTACCCTGCCAACTATAGTAATATAAAACTAATATTACACTAGAAAATAACAAAAATTAAACTACAGAAAAGTATAATCCAGCATCTGCACTTCAAGTTTAGAGATTAGAAACTCTAACTTACCCTCCCTGCATTTAATATTGCTTTCACAAACAATACGACTTTTATTTACGAGACAGATTTTTCTGACACAAATACTGAAGTTTATCCATCTTGTTGCTTTGTGATGAATTATGTTTTGTAAACTCTATTATTAAAATATCTGTGCAAAATCTGAAGTGCAATTAATTTGAAATACATATTGCAGCACGTAAGAAAAACGCAACACAGTAACAGTAGACTTAACAAAGACTACTTATTTTATGTATCACTTACAGATTAAGATGTCTAATTAGTTTTGTATAAAGAGAAAATTTTAGAAATAAGCAATGACTTTGAAATCTCCCTTCAAGATATTGATTATATTCTGACATCATACCTTGGACTCAAAAATACGTTCAGTTAACTAGATCCATTTATACTGCATGATAATGACAAAAGGTCTGTGTTTTCTTAGGTTGATATCAAAGTGAACTTAGGGACTATAAATTATAGAGATGTTGGGCTTAAATTCTTATAAGGTTTATTAATTATACATTCCATTTTCTTATCAAGATTTAAATCCACTATAGAGAACTGACTGACCCAGAAAAAAATAAAATTACTTACTGGGTAAGTAATATTATAAATCCTCCCATCCATCTAATAGTTTCAATCAAGGGCATATACTAAATGTAAATTATATTTAATTTTTTAATATTACTTTATGCTACAGATTAAAAAGACAAAACAAACAACCAAACAAAAAACCACAAAAAACCAAAATAGACTTCTTACAAAACTGCTAGGTTTTAGTTATTTTTTACACCTGCTTACAGCAGCAGGTTTCTGAAATATATAAAGCACAATCTGTTATACATGAACACCAAAATAAAATAAATGCTTTTAAAACAAAAAACAACCCTCAACTTTTTTTAGGAAAGGTTTTTCATTCAATCAGGATTTCTGTCTTTATAAAAACCATAAACTATTTTTTCTAGATAGATGGAAATATTACAATACTTCATTGTAATTTCTCTAGAGAGAAGAGGAATTTCTTCCTCTCTTCTTAAAACACATCTGAAAACACACACACACACACACACATAATCTCTGATCAATAGGAACTGCAGGTTGCAAAGCTGCTTTTCTTGGGAAAGCTACATGAGCTGCCAGTTTCATCCACTAAATCACACTACAAAATGAAAACCTAATAAAAGCTTGTATATACAAAATACACCATACCTAATTCACACGTTGTCCTGCTACATAGACACACAATCATTTACATTTTACACTGCCTCATTTCATTTTCTGGTACTAGTGACTGTAGTCTTCTGCAAGATTACTACACAAATGGCTACACCTGTAGCTCCATTCTTAAGTAAATAAAACCCCTATAATATATTTTTAGAAATGAATGCTTATATACTGGTTATAATTACACATTCTGTCACTTCATTAATTGGCTACATAAAATTAGACGTAAATAAACTATTCATTCTCAAAAGTGTTGTATTAATTTCCTCTTTGGGTAACTTTCTGGGGGAAATGGGTAATGGGGAAAAAGGGAGGGTAGCTGGATAAGAACTTAAAAGGTAAGAGAAAAATGTTACTTACCTATAACTGTAGTTTTGAGAGTTTTGCTCCGGCAGATTCACACTCTTGGGATGTGTGTCTCTGCTGCTATGGGCTTGGAACGAACTAAAAAAAGAAGGGCCCACAGCAGGCATCCAAATGCCCCCTAACTGATCCAGTTATTGAAAATAAAGTTATTACAGCTTCACTTCTTCCTAATTCAAAGAATCCACAATAAGATTCCAAAGAAGTGGGTAAAATGGATCCTCAGAGGTGAAATATATAGGGGGAAAAAAAGCAAAGATACGAGTAGGTTTGTCTCATTTAAAAAATGCTTCTACTATTTTAAGAGTTAAAAAAATATATTAGCCTCCCAATGAAATGGTTAATGATTAATGATTTCATTACTCTTCTTACAAACTCTACAGAACAGTGCCATTTAGAAGTAGAACTCTGTAATCTGTTAAAACAGATGAATTATATAAAAGTGTCTTTGAAGTAGCCTAAAATCTAACAGTGAACATATAGTACTAAGCATGGAAGAGCTTGAATTAAAATTAAGAAAATCCAAATAAAAGAAAAAACTAAAGCAATCTGAAAATGAGTCTCCAAGAAAAGATGAGTTATTTTCTGTTTTTTTCAAGTAATTTTCAATGTTATCTTCCCTCCCTAGAAGACTCAGACCTCTTTTTAAGATAAATATCTTAAATATTTCTGATTCACAGTATTTGGGGTTTTTAGAGAAGAATGAAAGATCTTGAGATAGAAACCCTGAACCTGAAAATTTATTCAGTAGCAGGTCTAAATCTTGAAGAACAAGAAGAGCTTATTTAATGTTCAAGGAAAAGTTTAGGCAGAAAGTGACTGACTAGCTTTGAACTACTTGACTTTACACAAAACTAAACCACTTCTACCTGAAGAGTAGCAAAGCACAAGTTAATACAGGAACTGACATTACCCCAATAAAATTTCTCCCTCAACATCCCCCTCCCCAACCAAGGGAAAAAAGATTTCCAAGAAGAACAGAACTTCCTGGGACATAATTTTCTAAGACTCAACAGGATTTCCTGTACTTTCTTGGAGTAGTCAACTTCAGAATGTGAAAAAAGCACAACTCTAGTTTAGTGAAGAAAATAGATTCAGAATATTGTTGCGGGAAAAGATTTCTATATTAGGCCTTCTGAATCACATTTTTTCCAACTCAGATAATCTGAGTCTTAATAAATATTAGCTGGATCTCTCCATAATACTACAGATCCTTTCAATACAGAAGATACGATCTAGTATTGATTGAGAACTTGTATCTGATGGGGATATACAGACCATTGTGGGGGGGGTAATGGGAAATGAAGATCTGAGGTACGTCATGTTCTGTGGGTTTATTTAGTTACTCTGAAGTTATTAAACATAACATATATTAGAATGTACCTTTTGGTGCCAAGCTGCCTTAATCTCTAAAATCTCGAGTTATTCCTTTCATTAACAGGTAAAGATAAATTATTTGCAAAATTAATCAATACAGAGAGACTTCTTTGATGGAAAAAGTAGGAAAAGGAGACAGACTCTTTGCTTCCACACAGAGGACAAGGATGAAACTTTTTGAAACTCCGCACCTCTCTATTATCATGAAAAGACCACATAATCCACTTGATCCAAGATCTAAATAGACCAAAAGGACAGAAATATTAAAAAAGAGCTCTAAAAAGCCCTCAGACATGAGGCAAAACGTCTGTATTATAAAATCACACCTTACGCATATCTCACATACATTAGGTCCAATCTAACAGATTTTGCAGTAGTGATTTTTGCTCTAAGAATTCCTTTTTCAGAAAGCAAAAAGCTTGATAATCAGGTTCCAGAAAGATACACTGCTTTTCAAAGAAGACACTTTTGCAAAACCCTGCATTAGTTCCACCTCTGAAACAAAGACTGCCTTCCACTTTGAAGGACTTTGTTTGGCTGAAACTAAATATTCTAACATTAATTTGTTAGAATTAATCATTTATTGCAGAAAGTACTATAATTACCAAAGGGTTCCATCCCTAGTTCCCACCTGTATCAAACATCATAAAAGGACCTCAGCATTAACAAAAAGTCTCCTAGCATTGCCTTAGTCAAGTGTATCAGTTGTATAATTCTTAGCAAGAACTCCCCCTCTTCCTCCGCCCGCCAAAAAATAAATCTCTGCTTCTCCTCTGGAATAAGCAGTTCAATCACACTACTAGTCCTCAGTAATGACTGGAGACCAGTACCCTCAGAAAGAACATGTCACATCCAACATTTCCAAGCCTCAGAAAGAACATGTTGCATCCAACCAAGCCTTAACATTAAAAAGAAAGAATCTGAAGACCTTTGATGAAGCATAGTAGTATAAAGGTCTCACATCTGAAAAAAGGACAGAAGAAATGACTATCAAAATTGTGAGTATAATTCTACTCAAAGTAATTTATGGAAGACAACAATGTGTGCCTACACAGAAAGTGTAGTGTGATAATTATGTGTGTCCCCATGTCTCGACTACAAAAGCAGCAAAGATGATTTCATGCGGGTTTCAGCATGTGCTAGAATCCTGAGTAAGTTCTCTAGAGGGACACTTCCTATGGTGAAGCATCAGCTAGCAGTAAGCATTCCCCTTCTAATTAGATCAAGTATGTGCTACAATTCCACTACTTTCTTGACATAATGTTATCTGAAATCACAGTTTATATACTAAAATGTACAAATGCCATGCTTTTGAATAAATTCAACAAGCAGCTTTTCAAAAACGAATGACATATTTAGGAGTTACTGGATATATTTCTAACAGATATATTCCCATAAGAACAATAGAAGAAGTTTCCTCCTGCAATCCCACCAAACCAAACAGCTATAACTACAACAATCCCAGAGAGTTGGGATCAACTTGTAAACGTAGAACAAATTTATAAGCAACAGCAAAAGCATTACCAAAAAATAAGAAACACATTTCTTCAACTTTTCAGGAATCTGTCCTGACGTTGCTAGAAGTCCTATTACTGTTCAATCACGGCTGAAACCTCAGCAGCTGAAGTGAAAAGAGCAGCTGTCTAGACAGGGGCAACCTACCACCAATGCATAAATGGTGATCACTTGTCCCAGCCTAAGGCAGCAACTCTTGCACCTGATTCATAGCAAGCGTGGGAGCTCAGAAGAACCGAGGAGACAGGGAGAAGGGAAGCATGAGGTTGGAATCCTGATTTGGGACAATTGAGCAATGGTGAAGGAAAGAGATCACTCCTTTCCCCAAAAGAAACAAATCAGTTTGCTTGTGGCTTTGCAAGCATGATAAACAAAGTTTACCACTATTGCTCAACATTTCCTGAAAGCCAGAATAAAAGAGAAGGCATGTTTTAGTCTTTCTAGAAGTGTTTGATAGCTGCTGTGCATCATCAAAAATACCGTGCATTCTTCCAGATGCTTCTCAGCTAAAATCTGCTGGAGATCCTACTTGAACTGTGTGGATATAAAAGTAGTTTCTGAAGTATTAGGAGACAAAGCACAAGCTCTCTATCAATAAATTTAAAATTAATAAAAGAGATTTAAGCAAAGTCACAAATGCCCCGTTTCGTTAAATTAAAATTAAAGACAGTAGAGATCTATTTTGAGGTGAGCGCACATTTTCTCAATGTTTTCACAAACAACATTTCCTAAAAAGACTTGATTTAGATACTAAATAAATATCTAAGAAGTTAAACCTTTTAGTAATTGAAACAAGCACATTTACAAGCAAACACGCACATGAACTCTCTCTTCTCCCTCCCGCCTCAGCATCTTTAAAACCAAGAAAAAAAAAAATTGGAACATTTTCACCTATGAACTTCCAAAATCAGAATTTGTGCTGATTTTCCCTGGTTCCACCATAAGAGACTTTTTTCTTAGAAGTTAAACACAGTGCAGAGGAAGCTTCTGAAAAATTCTTAATTTAACCTATTAGTATCTAATTTATAAAATACCTCTTATCCTTGAGATTTACATGTGAATTTTGCACATCTACTCTTGAGATTTTTGAAGCCTAACACCTTAAAACAGTTAACAACAGAAAAAACAACAACAACAAAAAATTCCAGAAGACAGATTCAATGAAATCAGCTAGGACAACCAGTACAGCTGCCGAAGTGAAGAGAAAACATTTCAGAGGCTCATCTGGTTCTATGCTAGAGATCATACAGATATATGGTAGTTCTCTAAAGCTTTTAATACCCACATAATAACGAATATCTAGTTCAACAAACATTGGAGAAAAACACAGCAGTATATCGTACCAAATCATTATACTCATTATGCTACCTTTAAAAGAATACATGCGATTTAATCTAATACCTCTTTCACATCAGGTTCAAATGGGGATATGAATAGAAATGAAAAAAAAAAATTCCTATATTTTCTTAAATCAGGCAACATGGGTAGTTAGTTAATAATTCAACTACCAAAAACTTACTGCAAATTTTGACTTATGGTACTTCTAGGATTTAAGAAACTATAAACAACATGAATTGTACTTCATTCAGTCTCATGGTTCAAAATAAGGTAGCTTGAAAAGAATTTTGAAACATAAGAACTTCACTTTCCATCCATTAAGATGCCCAAATAAAGAATATCAGGTATTAAAAATATGCATATATGAGAAATTAGTTAATTGTTGGAGGGGAATGGAGATGAATGTCGCAGAAGAACCTACACTGAGTAAACAGAACTGAACTACGTGACAATGACAGGAATTTCTTTATAGATATATATATATGGGTTCTATACGCATATATATATATTTATATAATATATATAGTGTATACACACACACATTCCTTTTACCTTTATCTTGCACTTCTTTTGAAAATCGCTCCCTTTCAATAGCTGATTCACGTTCTATCCGCTCAATTTCAGCCAATGCATCCAATTCTACTTCATCATATGACGTTATAGTTCCTTGTTGCGAAACCTGTTGCTGTGTCTGTACCACAGGAGTTTGAGGTTGTTTTGCAGCAACTGAAGTGTTCTGTTGTAAAACAGGCACTTGTTGTGCCTGAAGGAAAGCTGTCTGTTCGTGCTGCGGCAAACACTGAGCAGCGTTTAGTGGGCGGTTAACATCCTGTGGAGTAACGGGTGTTTTAGAAGTCTGTCCTGGGTACTGCACATTAAAAGGAATATCACCCTCTGACATACTGCTGTTTTCCAAACCAGAAAGCATATCATCCTGCTGGTCCATATCCGAAGATCTTACACGAGAGAGTCTTAATGTAAGCTTAGTGGAGTCCTTGGAAGGAGAACTAATGATATCATACATTGCAGCTTTTTCAGTCTGGTCTTTTTCATCCTTGCCTAACTTCATTTTCTTTTGTTTCTTTTGCTTTCTTTCTGGAGAATCTAACAATATGTCTGGGGGAACATCTCTAGGTGATGAATAAGGTGGAGGCTGAGATTGTTGGATTAAAGGTTGTCTTGATCCTAGAATAATAATTCAGAAAAACTGAACAGTTATGTTGTTTCATGTTTATATAAAAACACACTAAATATAACCTACATTATTTTAATGTGTATTTCTACATATATCTGTGTTCACAAAAGGTCTACATAAGATCCGTAGGAAGCACATCATTCCTAGATCAAGATGCAATCAAGATAGCTGCAGCGTATTTCCTAGGAATTTCAGCAGTCCACTGCAGACAGAGAAGTGATCATTTCAGAGAAGACGGAACAAAAAACCCACCACCAAAAAAGAATAAATAAAACCAGTACCTCCCGGTTCAGAATATCAACTATTAGAAAATGAACAATGAAAGCAAGCTGACTACAGAAAAAGGAAAGATCCAAAAGAATCTTAATAAGGTCCAGTGATGAAGACTTAATGATCAGTTTATAGGCATTAGCCATTTCAGTCACACATTTCAAATTTAAAAAAAAAAATAAAAAAATCAAAGCATACACAAGCTCCTTAACTTTGATTCTGACAGTTCATTTTCAACTTGAAAGTTTTATTTTAGTTAAACTCATTCCAACCTTTCCCACTCATTACTATCTAGAAAACACTAATTCTCTTAAGGCATTTTTTTACCATTCACTGTGCTATCTTGCCTTTTTTTTTTTTTTTTAAAAAAGTATGAATTTTCACTTCTACTCACTTCTACTCATGCACTCATTCCAGGCTTTGAGGACATTTTTAATTAAAACATTCTCCAGTTAATCACATCTATATTTTGTTCCTCAAATTAAACCAGCTCCCTATAACTGTTAGCCCAGAAAAAAGATTTGAAAAACAGTGAAGCTTTTCAACCTGTCCCAAATATAATTTTGATCTATAT
The DNA here is from genome assembly GCA_004320125.1 of Scolopax mira. NCBI lineage: Eukaryota > Metazoa > Chordata > Aves > Charadriiformes > Scolopacidae > Scolopax > Scolopax mira. Next base: position 48,203 of record BJBW01001617.1, on the reverse strand, counting down.
ATAATTTTTGGCTTGAAAAGGAATACTGGTGTGGAGAAAAAGAATGAAAAGTAAAGGAAATGCCCTTTGGCTAGAACAATAGGGCCAGCTTGCTCTTGTTAAAGCAAACACTTATCAGACTGATTGATCCATTGGGCAATACTGATCTTCAGAAAGCAGTGACTGAGATTATTATTAGTCATTCTGGTTCAGGTCATCATAGGTCAGTACTCCTAACAACAATCAGAAACTAATTGGAATACAGGTCCCCATGTGCCTCATTCAAGAAACACCACTAAACAAGAAAACAGCTTTATTCTCCAGCTTAAATTTCTAACAGATATTTTAAGAGATATTAAGACTCATTAAGCAATGTACTGACGTAGATGAAAAAAAGAATGGATACCTCTAGCAAAGCTTCAGTTCACATGAAAGCTGTGCTTTTACTGATGACTTCTTTGCATAAACTGTTATTACTTCTTTTCTCCCCTAGTACATTCTGTGAGAATTCCTACAACTTCTCTATGTAGGGTACAAAATGGGCTTAATCTTACCCCATCTTGACCGCCAGCAACAACTCAACATGCTGCCAATAACATCCACAACATTGGCAAGCCCTGTTTGGATTCATCCTGATTCTCAAGATCTTTCCACTACTCTACTTCCCCTCCTCAAATTAGATACCACTCAACCACCAGTACTCAAGCCCTGGCTACACCCTGTGAAGATCTCTCACTTGCTTTCACCACAGATTCCTATTCTCGTGATGCTCCCCCCCACCAATTACTGTCTCTCTTGCTAATTTACAAGATTGTCTTAATGTAACGTATAGCAGAAATCACTGGCTACTGGTATCTTTTATGGTAGTGACTACCACTCGAGAAATACAAGCTGCATTTCTATTCCTACAAATATTAGAGGCAGCTCAAAGCTTTTCAAAAGGGTCTTGCTGACATCTTACTCTTGAATTATCCCTTACATGATGTTTCTGAAGTTGCAACAGTGGAACATCTACTGATTTTCAGTTACACCTCAAACAGAGGACACAGATTTGATTTTCCTTTGTCCTGAACTTTTAAGTAAATATGACAAGATTGTTCCAATTTGGTATTAATTTGGTATTTTTCATACTGAAAAATAACACTGCAGCAACAGATAGGGTGGTTCTTCTTATCTTGAGGTAGATTTGAGGAGGTCAGAGGGATTTCAGTGTGTTCTATTGATGATACTTAGAATCCAGTAGAGGAAGAAATGAAAGGAATGTTTTCCCTCTCCTAAGCAGCACTGCGAATAGATATTTGAAAGCATCATCCTCTTGAAGGAAATTTCTGAAAGGTGTGGATAGTAAAGCCTATAAGACACATTTTAAGAGTATACGATCCAGCAATAACTTCATATATTTCCGTGATGTCTAATGATGGTTAAGTGTCTGGCAACAAGGAGGCTTAGAAGGTATAAAGCTTATGTATTGAGGTGAAAAGAAATTGAAAAAAAAATTAAAGTATTCTGGAAGTTTCACTCTGCCAGAGACTTTAGCAGTCTGAATAGATATGACACATTGAACACGTACATTCTGCTGGATGCTTAGACTTCAGGCAAAACACCCATTATACAGACAGAGTTGTACTTCTTACTGCTGAAGTCAGTCTGGAATATTTCCTATGGGAGAAGACTTAAGAGACTTAAGCCATTATATGTCTGAGAACAAAGCTCTTACATGACCTATGGATGATGGAAGAAATGTTTCTGTGGAAAGAATACACAGACAGATGGATATGATCTGCCTACTGAACCAGTTGAGATTCCATGTCTGAGGAGTTTTGTTCTACAAAATGCTGTCAATGTAGAACTCGTATGATGATGTACAGAAATGATCTTTGGGAGTGAACTGAACTTTAGAATATTCTTTTAGAACAGAGATATATGTAGGCAGACTCTCAATCTAGGGTTGTGTGGTAATTCAGAAGAAAAAAAATTCTGACTTTCTGCAGTTGCTCTTCTATTGTATCAGTACAAGAATTTTGTGTAAACTCTTTTTATATGCCAGGAATATGTAAAACTTGTGAGATAAAAAGAGAATCTCCACTGATTTGGGGAAGTCATCGTATTGTTATTGAACTGATGGTCAACCAGGTAACACCAAATTTAGCTAAGAAGCAGGTAATGTCAGTAAGAAATACAGCCTTTACAGAGAACAAATACATCCACCAGCAATACCTCCAGAGTCTTTCAGTAACAGCCAACTTGACCACCTGTGATAATCATGAGACTGGTTCTCTATATTAATTAATTTTCCTAATTCCTAGTGGTAGATAGCACTGAGTATGGAAGAAGTTTTATCATCTACTGTAGCAATGTTTTGTGTTACAGTTTTTACTGTAACCATTTTTTCAGTGACTTGACTAATTTTTAATAAATCCTTCATAAAGCAGGCAACTACAAAATGCATTGCATTTACAGTGACTTAGCCTTCTCAAAAATGTAAAAACCACTTCTTGTTTGTTCACTCCTGGAATGGCTTTCCTTGCTCATTGTGCATCAGTAATTTAGGTAGCAAACAAGCTTCTGTTCAGGAGAGTGCACACATCACTGACACCTCAATCTCATGTTTTTTGTCTGCATGCTTTCTAATCATGCCACAGTACTCACACCTTATTTAAGCATTTGTGATACTTTCTCTGATCACCTCTGAGCCTCTCCAGAGAAAAGACCACTTGCCATTCAGAACTGATGCACAAAAGTCACTCAGGTGATCTCATTCTTTGCTGTAATCCATATGGTTAACAAACAACTAGTAACGTTATCAGGAAGTTAGGATTCACATCATTTACAGATTTTTAAAGGATTATTAGCTTTCCACTTGCACAACAACAACTTCCAGAGGGTCACTCAAAGGATCATTCCTTCAATTCCCTTTCAGGTAAAGGGTCCCAGATGTTTACAGAACATATTTCATCCTACATCCTCTTTTGCCAGAAGTATCATTCCCTATGCGTGAAAGCTGTAAAAAAACTGCTAGGGAACAAATGAAGACCAACATCTAATACTTTGTTGATAGTACATTTGAGAGAAACTTCAGGAACACTCAAATGCTATGCCTGTTTAAATCAACAGCAAAGTGACCCCCGAGACTTCAGAAACATCACTTAAGTACCAAATTGTTGTACAAACCTGGACACGGCACTCCAGATTTTTTACTGGAAAAGTCTTTGGAAAGAGAGCCTTTAAGGAATATATATGTGCTACATGTGTATTATTAGACTTCACATCTGTGTAATTTTACTGTAAATAAGTTCCTAAAGGCAGAAGCTGGAGAAGAAGAAAAGAACCAGAGCATCCATACCACATTCATACTGATGTTTGTTGGAAAAGCTAAGAACCTGAGGAACACACTACAGATGGAAGATTTTAAGAGACTGCAGTTACAATGCGTAAATAGAAGCATGTAATTTTTAAAAATTTAGTATGTTTCTATGCACCACTTTCACATAAATGGAATATTTTCATGAAAAAGGGATCAGACAAATTCGCCCTGGAAGTCTGGCCAAACCAATCTCAGAACACGTAATAATCACCTTGAGAATTTGTGCCTTCAGCAGACTCAAAAAAGGGAAAAGCAGGCCCTTCAAAAAGATGGTAAAGGACTGCTCAGAGTATTACACGTAGACTGTGTGATTTCAGTATAGAGTATACAAACAATTCCTCTGTAAGGATTGAGATAATAATAAAGAGCATTCCAAAGTGAATTTGGAAGATACTTATTCCAAAGAATAAGTGTCATCAAATCAAAATAATTTTATTCCATAAAGAGTTGGGTCTTATGGATTAATGAGAATTGAGTGATGTATCTGGACTCTAGCATGCCTTTCTCTATAAATATCATAGGATATTCCTGTTTTGTACTAGATATAAAGAAATTATTACTATTTTGATTAACAGGCAATGTTGACATTAATTTTCAAAGAGCACAATTTAATTTATAATTCAAACGTAAAGGGATAGCATATGAGTCAGACAAAGAAGAACATCTATTTGGGAAGTTTTTGAAGGACAGATTGCATTCATTTTCCACATACTCTTTCAATAGTTTTCAGGGAACAGCACCACCACTTTCTCCAGAGCTTCACATGCCTCATGAAAAACTCAGCTTTTGGCTGTTCCAGCTTAGAACTGCTTTATTCAGATGTAACCTTGCATAAAAAAACCCTAAGACTTGAAGAAAGAAATAAGAATGAATGTTTATTTTGGCCCTCTCAGAAAAAAAAAATAATCTTTGAATAAATTTCTTCCACCTTTCTGTTGGAAGAGAGAGTGAGAGATGATATTTTTTCTTAACAAGTACCTTTAAGAGCATTGAAGTCTGTACTACAGATTTGAGAAAATTCCTAATTCTTCTTGCCACCCACTACACATTCAGAGACAAAGTGTAAAGGAATCTCTCTGGAGAAGTCTTATAAATTCCTAAGAAAATAAAAGTAATCTTTCCAAATTACTCAGAAAATAAAAAAAAATGCCTATTAGCAATTTCTGGATGGAATACAACTTATTTCTGGATAAGAGTGCAAAGTTATATGGTTTCACAGGATTGTTGCTACTCCTTAGAGATGTTTGCCCAGGAGGCAACAGGAGTTTGGCAGAACTGTAAATGATGTGAACTATTCTTTTTAGAAAGCAATGGAAGACTTTCCGTTATACTGATTTTTAGAAGTTGTTTTGAATAAAAAAAATAAAACCATCTTTTCTGAGGTTCCAGAGCAGTGGGAAAGCAGAATCAATGGAAAAAGATTTTGATGAGCAATCAAGTTTTGGGTAATGGATCCCACAGAATATTCAATGAGATCTACAAAAGGAAAATACTCCATATTAACTCTTCGTAGATGAATTTATAGAAATTAATTTTATAAGAAAGTAGATGTGGTAACAGATGACAGTATGACAGCATAGCCAGTATTCAGTTTGTATAGCTTAAAATATATAATTTACATAAAAAAGAAAGGATTAAGACCTAGATAAAACTTAGCTGCTCTGGTACCTTTACTAGCATAAAAGTGAATCAAAGATTTCTTTAACAGAAAAAATTTACTCCACTGAATAAGAGAATATCCAACCAAAATAACAAATATAACTGTGCCATCTCTTAAATATTTGCCTTAGTTGCAGAAAAGCCTTATTCCTCATTCAGATTCTATCCATCAGACAGTCATGTTCAGTCTTGAAGTAATTAAAGACCATTCTCCAAGTCTCTAGAAGTCCTTGCTACTTCCACATCAAAAGCACAGAAATGCAGTCTGGACCCATACCTTCAGCAATTGCCTCAAGCTTCTATGTTACATAAGAAAGCTTTGATCGTATAACATCCTTCCTGAGATCTCTCTCTGGATGATAACATCTAGTGCTATTTTTTTTTTTTTACCTCCCAAACAATGAAGTACTTTGCTAATTTTATCAAAGTTTGTGATCCACCAACAAAACTTTCAAGGGCTAATTACAATAACAGTAACAACAAAAAGCTCAGCATAGATACTTGCTGTTTCTTCATCATTGGTAAATTTATCAGCACAACTTTCATTCCAAATCATAGGCAAAAAACTCACTGTTGGGGATGCTGTGTCCTAAGTAATACTGTAATTATCCATACCTCTTCCATACATTTCTAAAATATGAGACTGGAGGTAGGAAAAGCCTGACAAGACTCTTGCATCATCAAAAACTGGCTCTCTCAATCAGGGTTCATTAATCTCTTTAAGAAGGCAAAACAGTAACACCATTAGTAACAGTATTTTAGTTGTGTACTTCATCAATGGGAAAAGTAAAGCTAACATACAGATAAAGAAACCAAAAAGCTCCTCTTGCGCATTTTCGGCCCCTCTAATGCCAAAACATTACAATTCGAACTCAGATTATTTTCAGAAACAATCTGAAAAGATACCCCTTCAAAACAGGGTTTGAGACAGCAGCAACTTAAACCAAAAAAATAATTCAAATATTTTTCTGGCTGAGTGGTAAACATGTATCTGAGTGGAAGTGGCTTAGATTCACAATGTTGTTAAACTGATAAACTCAACAGGGAAAACCAGGCACATTTCAGTCTTCACCATTTACACAAGTTTTAGCACAAGACATCCTGAAATAATGATGCTGCTGGCATGCTATACACATACTTCTCACTTGCCACTCGAGCCACATTCCTTCTATTACTGTTTAACACAGTGTATGCCTACAGAAGATGAACCACAGAGATCATTTAGCAGTCACAGGAGCATAGGATAATTCGGTTAAGGGACGTCAGGAGGTCTTTAGCCCACCCACATGCTGAAATCAGGGTGAGCAAGGCCACATCATGCAGGGCTTTAGCCAGCCTGACCTTGAAAACCTCCAAGGATAGAAAACGCACAGATTCTCTGGGCACCCTTTTCCAATGCTAAACTATCCTAATAGTGAAAAAGCTTTTCCTCAGACCTAGTTATAACCTCTCATTTCAGTTTAAGTCCATTATATCTCAGCCTTCCTTCACAACACTGAAAACTCTGACTTGAGTCTTCTAATAATCTCCTCATAGGTAAGGTCCTAATTCTAAAGTCCACCCCCACCAATGACATCTCTTCTCCAGGCTGAACGAGACCAATACCTTCACTGGAATCTTCCCCATCTCCTGTTCTCCCTCTCCACCTAATCTGACCATCCAGAAAGACTTAATTTTGTTTCAGGGCTAAGGAGAAGAAAGGATTGTTGCATCTTGCTACTACTGCCTTGTAAATATATAAGCACTAACAAGCAAATTAGCAAGAATATGCAACCTTGCTAAGTCTTTTGTATCTCAGTCATTGCTTCTTAGGAATAATATTAAAAATAGCAGTATGCATTTCAAATTTTAGCATATAGAATTATTTTGAGCAGATTTTTTTCTTTTCAACTGATTGACAGTTCTCCCTAGTCCTTCTCCACAGCTACGATTTTCAGGCTTTATTTATGCTATATGTACTGAGTTTCTTGAATTACATCTAATTTCGTGTTCTTAAAATTCCATGATTGCAATTAAGACTAGTGTTGCATATTAAAATACTTTTGAGCTGGTTAAGAGTTCAATACTCATAATGCTGCCTTTAAACCATATCTTATGCGGAGCAACTAAAACTATTCTTATAAAGAATTTAATCCTTATATTGAAAGGATTTTAAATTCTTCTGTCCTCATGAATATGAGCTTTGTTTAGAAGGATCATTAGTCAATTTTTGGACCTTCAGAAATTTCTTCTGGATCAGGGCTCAAAATAATTTTGTATACAAAACATGATGACATACTCTCTATTACTACATGAATACAGAAGTCAGGAGGAGTAACTCAATACCTCTTTAAACTCTCTGCCCTTTAAAATTCAGACAAAATACATTGATATATATGACCATGAGACTACCTTTAAGGGTTCCATCACTTCCAGCTGGAGAGCAGACTGACTGTGGTGACCTCAAGGAAAAAGATGCAGCATTCCTTATTGAAGGATCGCCATCCTAAAGTGATGATAATAAAAAATTAACATTATGAACATGAATACTTGATAAAATAAAGACTGAAATTAGTATATACGCTGATAAAACAGATTAGACAAAAAAGCATACAGGAAATATTAGAAAAATATTTATTTACTTAAAAATCTTTGTAATTTAGACTGCTTTTAGATTCTTGTATAGGCAATATTCCAAAACACAATCAGTCTTAAGAATAATCTATAACCAGTACATGCACACAAAAATAAATCTACATATCTACGTATATGTCTTCTACCTAAATAAGCATTTTGGACTACACTAAGATTCCATTTAGAACTTTTTTGCTTTACAAGCACTTATAGTAAAGAGCTAAAGATGGCCTCTATACAATAACAACAAAGAAACTGAGAATAAAATGTAGATTTTTAAAACAAACACCATTTTTTAAACTTAACTTACCCTTAAAACTTATCAAGAATGCCTTGATAAGTTTTTACAGTTACTTTTACAGTTAAACAAATTAACACTTTGTATTTTTATTCTCCAGCAGATATACATCAGGACTGAGTAAAATCTCTAGCACTCAACTGCAGCAGCTGAGATAGTCTCATGTAAAACACAATTGGAGTGACTTCAGCTTGTTATTTCCTGTCTCAGCAGTTAGACAGGAAACTACTCAATGGCAATATGAAGCACTTTCCCAATACAGCAAACAAGTTCTACTTTCTTCTCAGTTATGCACAGAACAATTTGTTTCAATGGAACCTATAATTTGACAAACTTCTTCATACTATAATATTAATTACAATGTAATAATGTCCCTGCTCTACCTTTAAGAATGTAAATGTGTCTTTTTTATCCCCACACTATCTTAAAATTAAATATGAAACCTACTATTCAAATTCCCATTTATTCTTCTACTTGGGTTTTTAACATTCTACTTGGGTTTTTACTGCTCTCATGGAGCCCTCTGCTGGTCACGAGTTTACCCATTCACCCAATGCCCTAACCAGATTTAAACTTCTATAAAACATTATTTCTCACATTTAATAGTGTTTTTTATACAACATCTATGGGAATGATTTAGGAAAGAACAAACTAACAACCCCATATCTGCAAAGAGACAATTTCTATAATTACAAACAAATTCAAAGAGTAAAGTCATATAAAGAAAGTCTCCAAAGAAGTTCTAAGTTATTTAATCGGTTTCCTAATTAAATTGGTTTTTTCAGTAGATAATATTCTAAATCGCTTCTTTTGAGATATCTGAATATATGCAGCTTTTATATATAAATTTTTTTTCCAAACCCGAATTTTCTGTCTGATAAATACATTTTATCCTTTTGACCAATTTCAACCCAAATAATAAAATGTTAGAAGGCTCAACTGTAATTATGTATGAAAATAATCAGCAGCTGCTAGTAAGTTAGAAAGCTAAATTGGCATTTCATACATGAGTAAGTACACACTCCCTCTGACAACAGCCAAACAGCCAATTTCCACATGCAAAGCCACAGACTAGATACAAGTACACGTTACGCCTTACGAAAACGTAGCTGACATTGCTTTGCTTAGGGAATGGAGTTTGAAATTTGCAGACTGAAGGTGCTTACACGGCAAAGAATATAAATACAAAAGAAACCATATTTCAACAATTTCACCACCCATGGGCTCTTAGAAAACAATTCTATTAGATTTATAATTTTTTTCCCTTCCACAACACAATGCATCTAAAACTCAGGCTGTGCTATTAATTACACTTATTTTTGCCACAGTGTTTGCAAAAAGACTTGTTACTTCATGTGCAAAGAAATCTAGTAATTAAATCCAACACTAAAAAGAACTCAATCTTAAACTTGTATGTTGCTATTCTAAGTCAAACTGAAATAATTTCCTGATGAAATTACTCAAACTAACACACTGAAATTACAGAGCTGATTTTTTTTTTCAAACCTGTCTTTGACTTATAACAAATCTCCAACCCTCCCTTAATATTGGGGAAAAAAACATTTAGTAAGTTTTATTAAGACAGGAGAGGTACTCTGACGTCACGATTGCCAAGGATAAAGGCAAAGATGACTTTTAGTAAATTAACAGCCTAACAGACTAGCTAAACAGACTAACTAGGTAGATGACCTTTTGGGTACACATGCCATTCCTACCATAACTGACAAATTTTCAGAAGTGCTCATTTAATTTCCTGGTTCAGATCTAACCCTAGCCCTAACCACTAATCCACACCCTGACACCCTTTAAAATAAGACCACATATGAGATCATGCAAAGGATTTTACTTTTCCTAATTTTAACCAAATTAACAAATGGTTTCAAAGGAACAAGAGAGCTAGGAAAAAAATAAATCTCACACATTGAAGTTTCATGCTTAAGAGTACAAATCTGAAATTGAGATATATTTTCAGTGGTTTTATACATCAACCACAACATAGTAAAATATCTGTCTTCTAAGGCAGCTAAAAATATAATTGCGTTATCATAGTAAATATTGGCTTTGTCATAATAAACTTATTTATCATGATAGACTGATTTAGGCAACATACATCACTACTTAGTCTGTGCACCATCTGTAGGTAGTCTTCATTTGAGCCATGCCTAGAATTATCAGCATGATGATTAGCTGAATTTCCAGACAACTGACTTGGAACTTTATTTTCATGGAGATTTCTCATCCCGGCTGTGACAATGGGACTGGATACTGAAGCTGAAATACAGAAAAATGTAAGTAACTATACTGATTCACACACTCATTAACTATTAAAAAGTTTCAGAAAAAACACCATAATAGTGGACATTAATGAGTTGGATGCAACAGGTCTGGAATCTGAACAAGAATTCAACTTTTTGACTAAATCCATTTGTCACAAATACCTTGAATAAAATTATGTAACTAAGATTTTAATTTTCAAGATTCTGTGTATGGATTCGGCAAGTTCCTCTCCATATCTATCCTAATTCCAGTCAGCATCATATTCTTACTGGTTACAGAAAACCATTTTCCTCTATACAATTTATATTTACTCCCTTAGTAATTTCCAACATATTAATGAGAAATACAATATTACATACAGGACAGCTACATATACTCTAAGTACAATGCTAAACTTTAAGAATAAATGACTTAAAAGAGTACAATAATAATTCTACCTAGTATTAAAAAAATGCTTAGATACTTTAACAGTGTTCATGTTGTTTGTGACTGTTTTTAGAAAAGGGGAGAACAAAAAAATCCATTCATTATGGAGGTCATCTTTGCCAGTTACTGCATACCTTGAGCATAACTCTAGCCAACTTTTAATTAATCTAGTCAATACTACAAAGGTTTGGTGAGGCTAAATATGCTCGCAGCAAAACTGATGTTACACTGGCAAAAATGAGTTTTGACTAGTAAACACAAATGACGGCCATAGCTAACAGATAAAAGTTTTTGGGTTGTTTGGATTTTTTCTATTTTCATGCATATATTACATCTGTGCAAAATGGGTGTACACAGGGGAGCAATGCAACATGAACACAGATTTTACATTTTCGTTTTCATTTTCATGTGTTTTAAATAAAGCGTATACTACCACTGTACAGGTAAGAAAGCAAAGCTTAAAAATACCTGCCAACTCAAAGATTTGTATTAACCATATGACTCCTTCAAAGAAATTAGAAAGCCATGAAACACGCATATGGACGTAAAGTGAACATGAGACAGTAGAATAAAACAAACATCTCAGACTTACCTTGCTGCATCTGAGGATGTGGTGTATAACTTGGAGGATGTGAATATGGCATGTATCCTGCAGGGCTTTGAGGAGCATATGGACTAGGCACCGGACTGTTCTGTTGTGCCAAAAATCTGTTACCAGAGCTTGTCTGTGGTGGCACAAACCGGCTAAAAATAAAATTTTAAAAAGTTTATAGAAGTTGGAAAAGCAAATTCGGACAAATTTATTATTTCTTTTGGAATATTATACATTCAGAGCATCACAACTTCTTTGAAATACTAAATTCCAGCACAATCAAGAATATCCCTCAAAAGCAGAATTTTAAACTATCGATACCGTGTCAACTTCAATTATTACTTAAGAGTCACAGCTTACGTACTGTATTAGTAGAAGAATAAAATAAAAAGTGTTGATAAGATCTCCACTTAGGGAAAGGAAACAATGACACAAATTGTACTAAAATATGATCTGCAATTTCCAAAAGTTACATCCTAGAAGTCTGAATAAACATGACAGCTAAGTTTTAATAAAAAAACTACATCACTAGGATTATCAAGGAGCCATCTGCGCTAAATATGATTTTTTTCAGTAAGACTTCCAAGATCTTTGTATGGAAGATCTGTTCTGCCAAGGCAGAGGAATATGTAGTCCCAATTGTGAACTTTGTCTCAAAGTTCACTGAATACAACTTAATTCTTTCACTGTATTTATCTTAGACTCATCCTACAGATAGTCATAAAAACAACATAGGCTTGTGACAATAACACATGCAAATTATAACTTACATTCTTATGTTTATGAGTTTTATGAGTTTTTCTCATATAATAAAATAAAAATAAACTAAATAAACACTGCAGAAAGCACATTACATGCTTTTACACCTCTCATTTCTAGATAGCAACTTTATGAAGGTAAGCTTCTATAGAAAGAAACAGGAATGTATTTAACACAAGGACTTTGCAAGGATTTTGAGAAGACTTTGTAATATTCAAGATTCAAAAAACCTTTTTCGATATCCCTTTTAGATTTAAAAGTGAAAAAATGTAATGGTTTTTGTGAAGATACAGAGCATTTCATTTACTAAAACAATTACAATAATGAAGTGAAATGTGAAATAAGTTCATTTTAGTAATGATATCTAATAACTGAAGATGAAATCTGTTAAAGCCTTGCAACTAGGTTGAAACTACATGCAGAACTCTTTCCTCTAGTCCAGAGTACTTTATTATATTAATACAAGCCTTGATTATAGGTACATGTTACTTGCCAACACTCAGAAGTTAAAAAAGTGCCAGAAAGTAGATGAAGATGCTGCTGGAAGACTGGCCAAACTCCTGGGCCTATCCTCGTCTGAATGTTTTTTTGTCTAACTGTTACAGCAGTATTCCATGCTTTTACAAGCCTTTTGTCCCACCCTTCTGCCACACTGGTACTGTTATACATGCTGGAACACATTAGCCTCTTCTTCCTATCCTCCTCTCACCAGTATCAGCCTCTGACACAGGTAGAAAACAGCTGGAGGAGTAGTAGGAGGCAGGGGGACTCCTTAAGCAGGAAAGAAATTATGCCAAAATTATGATAGGGAAAGATTGCAGAGAATCATGACTAATCCTTGGAATACAAGGATTAATTCACCAACAGAAACATGGGGTCTTTTTCCAGCTGAAGAAACTCACCCTGCTGTCAGAGAAATGCAAAATTTGTCTTGACAGTGGCCACCTTCCACGCACATACTTGCAGCAGCAATTGACTGCACTGTAGGAAGAATTTGCAGTCCACTGTCCCTCCCACCCCCTTTAAAAGAAAGCATTACCTGGAAGGGCTATGTGAGATAGTGGTTTGTTGATAATTGGAAGATGCAGGACTACCACGCATGGAATTTTGAGAAATATTAAACTGCGACATCATCATCCCTATTAAAAAGAAGACAGCAGCATTACTTTACACACAATCCTTTTTTAATCAATTAAGTCTCTAATTTCAGAAATTATTATACACAAAGTGATTATAAACTTTATGGATATTAACATCATCCACCCACAATTGTCAGAAAATATAAGTGACTGAGTGCGTGTAAGATGTCCATTTTACAACATAACATAAAAAAGTGTTTCCTAAAGTGTATTAATTCAGTTGTAAATATTAAACGCAGTTCCTTCCTCTGTTCCTTAAGAGCTTCCCAAGCAAAAACGTACTAGTAACAGAAATGTTTTATAATGGGACGTATATTCCACACTGCAGGTGTGCTAGTGAATAAAAGATTTGGAAACTTCACAAGTCAGAAGAGCACAGGAAGCTCATCTCCCATTCTTAGAGCAAGTATAGTGAACATTTATCTCGGGCTATGTGCTGCAAGATACTCTCAGCACTCTCATAATGCCTCAGTGGTTCCTTTCTACCTAGGGATAAAGGCTTTCTATTCTACATCCACTACACTTATAAGGAATGTTATCAAAGGTGGTGCTGGAATATTTCAATTGCAAAACAAAACCAATATCCCAACAGTAGTGTGCCACAGCCTGTAGATCCCACAATAATGGTTTGGAAATTCAAAAGTGGTACTAGCTGGCAAGCCACAAGTATCAATGTGCTTCAGACTAATTAATTTAAGGGGCATTTGGACAATACCCATAATGTTTGCTTTAACTTTCAGTCAGCCCTGAAGTGGTCAGGCAGTTGGGCTAGACCATCATTGTAGGTCCCTTCTAAATGCAGTACTCCATTCCATTCTATCACAATTATTAGGGAAAATTTAAAGGAATCTTGTTTGTTTCGCTCTTCAATACAGGTATAAAGAATTCCCTAACAACAGCATGGCACTGGAAGTTGAAGTGATGTCAAAACACCAAAAATTAAATGAATTTTAAGTTATTTTAATGACAGAATTGAATGTCTTGCAGCTAAAACAGTGTCACCATTCACGTGCACACTGCAGCTTGGGAAGCTACAGCAAATGCTCCACAGGCATGGGTAAAAGCACATCAGTAGTACAAATGTGTTAATCCAAAGATTAAACAGAAGGCTGACAAAAGTCCTCATTTCAGAGAGTCTGGCAGCTGACAATTGTTCAATTGCTATCACTGATTTCAATTACTGCAACATCCACACAGGCAAAATTAGTTTCAGAAGTCCTCCCTGTTACCCTTTTCTCTTCCACTCTCCCTAGAAGGGAAGAGATGTGATAACCCCCCAGGAGTGCAGCCCTTACTACCTCCCAGTAGGTGTGAAGTGCTGCGTTCCATGTATATGAGCACATGAAACCTGGCCCAGGGGAGGAGTGGAAGTCCCAGGTTATGCTGAAAAAAATGATCAGACACCTCCATACTTCAATACAGAGGACATTTCACTGTCCCCAGTATCAGCAGGGGACTCAACTCCTGCAAAATTTGTGTAAATGGACACTGATTGCCTTGTATGAAGGCAAGTGAGGAGACTCCAGAGGTTTTGTGCTGGAAGTAGCACCAAGTGTGCCCTCTGCTCACCTCTCACTGCTACTCTCAAGGCAGCTAGGGGTACAGTATTTTGGTCAAACTACTGACCCTTAACATTCGTGTACAGAGAGCTCACAGAATGTGCCCGCACAACCATGAACTATAGAGACAAAATTCCATTTCATGCTTAGAGCACAGGCTGCACATTGTGAATACTTTACAAGTCTACCTATTTATTTTCTCTTCCCTATGTTTAAAACATGTTTTGAACAACAGATTTTGGTTTAAAAGAATGACAGAAAATATATAAATTAGTTTTTAATAGCATTTTTTAAAACATTTAAACTTTTTTTGTGATGGACAGCTCTCACTGCATCTCCATTAGGGGGTGGGACAGGAATGGCAGGCATAATCTAGATAGCTTTAAAGAGAAAAAGAAGGAAAAAAATCCTGACAAAACCAAAGCAAAACCCACCAACCAATCACCAACAAAAAGGTGTCTCCAAAGTTTCCAGACAGATAACAAGTATGCCTGATAATGATATGAGAAAGAAGCAAAAATAAGCCTCAAACATTTACTCCATGCACTTCACTACCTTAAATAATTTCTTTTAAAGGCAACCTTAATTTTGTATGTTGGCAATGTTCAGGTTTGAGAAAATAGCATCCTAGTAGTAACATTACTAGGATGAGCTTCCTTAACACATAATTTTTTTACTTAGGAAGAAGCAATATGCATAAATCCATTCTAGCATTCTTACTAAATGCCAAAGAATGCCCTACATAAAAACACAGGTCAAGGCCACAGAAAGTCTTGCATGATTAAATTGTATTACAGCATCATGCATGCCTAAGTAGGACTGCTCGCCAACAGGTGATTTTTCATTTAAATACATACTCTTACTGAAAGCATATATCTGCAAAGTTTTTCCCTTTTACTGAACATGTGCACTTGAATTACAGGAAAAAAAATAATCCAAGTAATTGATGTTTATGAAAAGATGCATTTGATTTTAATTGCCAAAATTCACAAATTCTGGTAAATAACTTTAAGTGAGTATTATTGAATATATTGAATAATATGAATTTCTGAACCCTAACCAATGCTATGAATATTAATATTCTATTGCAATATACTACTTTAGCTCATCTTCCAACACGTCTACTGAAAGACAAGGCCAAAGTGGTGAGAGGGAAAAAAGTATTATGAAAACTGAAATCAAATAATATCTTTATTTTAAATAAATAATTATAAAGAAATACACTTCATTCAAACACCATAAGATGCACGACAGATGCAGTTCTAAGACTGCACCTAGAATTTTCTACATCATCTGATGAAAAAGGTCTACAAGTATAATTAACATTTTGCCCCTTTTACAAAGCTAGGTCTGATGCCACATGGAGATGTGACAGTCTGTTCAGACAACCTGGTACTATAAAACAATCTGAAAAATCTAACTAAAAATCTAACCTGTATGAAGATTATTTCAACAATGGTTGAAATATCAAAAGGTGGGGAATATTGATGCTACGTTACCTGGAACAAAATACGCCAGCAATGACAGGGGAAGAGAGTGAGGGGGGCCTAGTGAGGACATAAAGCAAAAGAAGTATTCACATAATACATCCACTAAAACCAATTCCTGCTTTAAACTCAGTGTTGAACTATGGATCAGTAAGAACCTGGGAAGAAACATCAGCACAGAATTCT
Organism: Scolopax mira; assembly: GCA_004320125.1. Taxonomy (NCBI): domain Eukaryota; kingdom Metazoa; phylum Chordata; class Aves; order Charadriiformes; family Scolopacidae; genus Scolopax; species Scolopax mira. The sequence goes on along the minus strand of BJBW01001617.1, from coordinate 31,865 downwards.
GCCTGAGCTTCACCTTATATTCACAAGAATTTAAAACATAGTATTTAGCTTTCTGGAGATTTCCTGACAAACCATACTGAACCAAGACTTTTATTTCACATTTAATGGAATTCTTTAGTCAGGTGATCTTCCTGTTCTTGCACCAGCACTGAAGGCTTGAAGAACTGAATTTGAGTTCACTTTGTCCATACTAATGCTGGAACTGACACTGAAGGGATCATGATGCACAGACCCATCCCAGGCTGAGTAAATAGACAGGGGGTCCTGATGCCTTCATTCCTTCTCAACTGTGAGCATTAAAAATAGTGTCTCACAACACTAAGTGCTGACTTCACCCCATGCTGGACTCAACAGAAGCCGCATGACAATATTCAGAAGGAAGACAGTAGGGAAACCAGAAGAGATGAATTTGAAATACTAGAACAGAGTCTGAATTTCATTCTTCCAGCTGGCAAAGTGCATGACATAAGATCTCTGCCAAACCCTTAACTATTCCACAAATCATGACTCTGCACAGATTACAGCATCTGTTCAGAAAGCAGAGGAAAACCCAGCCGTTGCTGCCCCAACACACCAGTATTCCCTCCTTTCGCCCTGGGGATCTGAACATGACATAGTAACAGCTAATAAGGCTATCCCGATTTGCCAGCATTGAGCTTAAAGATCCATCTATATCCCGATAACAGTGTGGCCTTTTCCACTGAAAAGTCACACTTCACCTAGCTTTACAATTCCAGGGATTTCTTCCTCTCAAAATGCTTCATCTGCAGCTATGTTTTTCCCTTTTACCCCTTTATTTACAATTTTCAGATTTTACACTTACATTGCAATGCTTGCACTCGTACAAGTACTCAGAATTACGTAAAATAAAATTAAATATTCAAGGGAATATTAAAGTCTGGTCTCTTCTGGTTCTCTGAAACCACTTTGTTCACTTTACTAAAATGACATCAACTGTTCTTTTAAGTTTTGTGTTGAATTATTTTTTATTCTGTATTCACACCTTCCCCTGAGAATAGGCCAAAGCAAATTTACCAGCACATTTAAAGATAGAGGTGCTTTTATTTCATTAAGGATTATTCTTAATCTACTAAATCAACCCACGAAGGAATTTCTCCTTGTAAAGCACAGAATTAGCAAAAATTAAAAGGAAATTAACGAGCTTTGTCTTCTTCCAAAAGCTTCTGCTGGAACAGATAATTTCAAAATTGATGTCTCCTTTTTGCACTGGCAAAACTTATTTTCTTCTACAAAACTGGTGGAAAACTCCTGCCTACAAGTATCTCAAGGGTGGGTTGAAGGAGGAGGG
>BJBW01001617.1:0-30435 GCA_004320125.1 Scolopax mira | reverse complement strand
GGGGAGCTGGACTAGATGATCTCTATGGTCCCTTCCAACCCCAAAAAAATTCAGTGAAATTCAGTGAAACTCTAATTCAAGCACATGTTTTTCTGGGACCACTCTGCAAACTGGCAGGACAATCACAACTCTTCCCACAGCTGGAAAAATCATACTATGCCACAGCTACTACTAAATGCAGGATCTGGAGATTAAAATCCAGAGCTTAAATTTCAGGATACATGTACCAATGAACTTATAAATATTTAGCACTGCCTTTCACATTTTCATTACAGGAAATTTAGGAACTTTACACGTTCTGTCCTTAGCAAATTATTTTCAAATATTTTATGGCTTTTTACTCACAAGCCTAGGTGAATGAACCTAATAATCTCATTTTAATTTTTTTCCCCTCCAAAAGCACACTACACTTCCTATCGCCTGTGGACTCCCATATAACACTTCTACCTATATCTCTAAAGTACTAGCAAAGATTTAACCCTGCATTGCAAAAACTATGGAAATTTTCCTATTCATTTCATAGTTTGGTATTTGAAGAATATGTTTCAGGTCAAGTCTCCAGATCTACAACAGAAACTATCCAATTAACCCTTTGCTTGGTCTCTCTCCTTCTTCATCTTTGCTACACTTCATCTAGCAGTATATCTCACTACACGTCAGAAGGGAATTAGCTGTGAAAACTGTAAAATCTGCAGGGCATCACAAGTTGCTGACACAAAGAATGCAGGGAGCATCTCTTTAGCATGGTTCATTCAACCCCAGAACTATTAAGACCTACCATTGAAATGATACACTATAATTGTACAGATTTTTAGTAGGATCAAGGCATATTTTTCCAAATTTAATTATCTATTGACAGATATATAAACCCAGCCATAAAGAAATTCAACTAAAATAACCTAAAACCAAAATCCAATCACTCATCCTAAATATTAAACTTTGGTGTGAAATTAAACTTTCTTTACAAAAATACCTGGTAGAGTTTATTTCCAAGCTTATTCTAATACATACACTCTTAGAAGATGTCAAGGTACATAGCTTTATATCACTATCAAATGCAAGGTAAGGTATAAATATCACAGTTGCACTCCATATATATTTGTGGCTAGTATTAGTCCCCTAAACTTACAGAACAACATAAATGCAATCAATAAATAATCAAAAATCCTTACCGCTTTGTACCCCGTATCTGTTTTGCATGCTTTTCTCCCTGAAAACATTAGGATTCCTTGCCAGGATAGCCTGCAGCAAGACTGGTATATCTCCTTCTGGATCATCACTGCCAAGGTTATCTTTCAACTCTCTGGAATTGTGGAAGTAAGCAAATAAAGAGGCAAATGCATTTTCAAATTATAAGAAACTATGAATCAAGTAAAAAAAAAAAAAAGAAAAAAAAAGGAGAAAACCAAAATGAAAGAAGACAATTTACTGTTAAAATATAGAAAAAAGCCCCAAGTCTGCAAAGCACTGTTCCCTGCCTCTACTTTTTTCCTCTCTTCTTTAAGGACTGGCAGAAGAGGCATTCCTACTAGTCTTCAAAATTCTTTTCTGTTACTAAGCACTTATATATACACGGCTGCCAGTTTCAGACTATTATAAAGCTTTTTATGCCCACTTTTATATTGTGAGCTTCTCCATAAAAGAACATTTGGGTGTAAAATCAAGAAAAGTACTATGTAGGAGTGAAAGTAACATATGCACAAATGTATAACATTCTGGTTGCAGCCCGGTGCTTTGATAATCTTTTATTTTAAAAAGGGACATTGGCATATCTTTGACATCACAGGATTCCCTCTGAACCACAAAAAAAAAGTAATGTTTTTTCTATAAATGCACCCATGCTTTCAATTATTATTTGCTTTGATGACCTTTAAAAGCTACTTCCATTTGATCAAAACAATTAATTTGAACATGTAGGAAAGAAGCAGGATTGTCAACATAAGATAATTCAAAGGACACTAGGGAATGATTCTAAAAAAATAAATTAACAAAATAAAATATATTAGCTTACTTGCTGGTTCAAGTCTTGAAGTTAAGTTCAATACTTAATAAGTTCAATACCTAATAAGAATTGACACGGGTCTTACACAAGTGTCCCCAAAATTTTTCTGTGTAATAGCCCTAAGCAAGCCAAATAAAAATCTGGCATATTCTAATTTTCAGATTCTCACAAATATCCCTTTCATTCCAGTTAATTTTGATTTCAAGGAATAACAATTGTGATCTGATACAGTTGAAGTTCAAAATACTTACATGTGATCTGTTGACACCTGATTGAGACTGTGGACGAGCTGTGACACCAGATTTTCATCCCTGCAGGCCAGAAGGCAGTTCACCTCTTCAGCTATCCGTCCATTGAAAAGCAGGCTTTTCGTTGTTGTGGCAGGTAAAGGTGATGGAAGAGGCAGCTGGTTCAAAACTGTTACCAGAAAACAGAAAGCAGCTCAGAATCTTTGCATGGAACACAAGAAAGAAAACTTGACAATTACATTTAAAATACTGAGAAGATTGCTGAATTTTTAAATCACGAATATACACACCAAAGGCCACACTGTTTTAAACGAAGTGATGCAGTCAAGTCGACAAGTTAAATTACTATATTCTTGTAAATATTTAACTGTCCTAATGCAAGTATTATTAAAACATACTTTAACCAGAATATCATTTAGTATGTTATCATACTTTTTTATTGGAGCTAAAAGCATCGATAAAGAAAGGAAATGCAAAATCCTTGCAGTTGCATGCAGTACAGAGTACAGTAAGTGCATTCAGCATATACTTTAAGTGTTTTTACTCTGATCTTCTTATTTAGCTAGTGTTCACACTTTGTATGGTCAGGGTAGATTAAAAAAAAACCCCACAAGCCAATATACCCCATCCAGCAAAAAACCAAACAACTCAAAAGCCAATTTAAGCCACTAATTTAATTCTCAGTTTATTCTTCTCATGTATTTATATTTCTATGTAAGTCATCTTTCTCAAGAAAAGCGTAGTATCCTTGATTGCTACCATCACTAACGTCAATTCAGTCAATATTCCTATTCATAAATCTTGTTAAAAAGATTTAATTGAAACACCCATCACAATATTTCAATCAGCACTACACAGGTAGGTCTACAGATGTAACAAGGAAGTGTACCATATAAGAAGCCTTGACCAGATGATTGGCAGAGGTACACAGGCAAGAAGAGAGTAAGCCAGAAGAGGCCAGAAAGCTAGCTATACAGAAAAGTCACTTTCCTGTGTCCGCAAAAACAAGCTAACTCTTAAGTTCAAGTTCCCAGGCTGATTACAGCTCTGAGATAAAGGTTTTAACTGAATCGTTAGAGATAGTGTAAGAAAAAAAAAAAAAAAAACTTAAGTGAAATATAGTCTGTTGTCTCTTTTATATTTTGAAATTCTTTATTAAAAAAAAAAAAGAGGGGGAGAGATTTTCAGTACTTTTCCCCCTATATAATTATTTCATTTAGACATAAATTGCAATTCCAATATAAGTGTATAATAAATCAAAATAGCTAGCTTTAAAATACTTGCATCAGATTACCTTGAATATGACAAAACTTGGAAAAATTAGTAAGATTAGCAAAAAATATTCATTACAACAGTAAAACTTCAGCTAGTGAACTAGCCTATTCTACTGCCTTTAGTCATGATGTCCTCCGTGTTTTTAAGGCAAGAGGTCTTGCCCATTCCAGTGCGTTCCTTTCACACAGAGAAAAATATGGTGAAGAAGTTATAAGCCTTTCTTTTTCAGTTGTTCTTGAGTTTCTAAATATGAAATAAATACAACAGATAAAGAAGCAAATGCACCTAATGCAAGGCTAGTCCCTCTAAAGGTATTTCAGTGTTTTGAGAAATTCTTGCACCAGGAGTGCAAGAGTCAGTGACTTTGACCACAGTTAAGTACTTTGAGTTTCTTTAGAACCTTACTTGCAAATACTTAATGCTGGAAAACTCCCCATGGACTGGAAACTTTTTATTTGCATCCTGATGGTCCATTATTAGACATACATAATGATTTATATATATATACACACATCTAAATCCATATACACATCTAAATACATAAACAGTATCTTCCAATTTGCTCTTTCAGATTATCAGAAGCACAAAAGAAGTGTGGTTTTTTCCTCCAATACATTTTTTAAAATACTTTTTTTTTTTACTGTAGGGAATTAAATTAAATTGCTGGGCATATACTTTCAGTATCTCTTAGAAAGTCTCCAAATTTCAGCAGTATAATAATAAAAATAAGAGCTCAGAAGAAGCACCTGGGTCAGTGAGTCCAATTATCCTCAGACAGACAACTGACCTGTGAATTCTTTCTTACATTTTATGAACAAGATGCATCTTTGTCCCAACTGCTCTTATTGCAGCGGTTGTTCACATATTTGCAGTACTGTTCACATTATAACCATTTAGTTTTCTGCCCCTTCCAGTTTTTAATGTAAATAGTTCTTTTCCTTTCCATGCATTTTGTCTTCCTGATATATTTAAAGACAGTACACACACCTTATCTACTCCTATTGTAGGCTGAACTGATAAGAAAGGCGGCTTACAGGTCCAGCTGCTTATTTCTATACTAGCAGCCATTCTTTCCACCTATTAATTAGAGCAACTTTTTATACCTTGTCCAAAACTAAAAAACTAGGTTTCAAGTGTATTCAGAATATTACACAATTCTCTTTAGCTAGTTGAGCATCAGTCTGATCCTCTCTCTCCCTCTCTCTCTGATGAGATGTATGTTTTAAAGAAGCATTTTATCCTATATATGCTTTTCTTTATCCGTGAGGTACCTGGATATGATACTGAATGTTATTCTGAACAAAAGATGAATTCCTATCGTTTTCTTTTCTTTCAGGTGTCCTGAAGGGTTTTTGTAAAAGTACATTGCATTTCATGTTTAAATTAGCATGTTCTATTTGAATAGATTTTTAAAATTTAAGCAATGACAAAATTTTTCATGGCAAATACGACTTTAAACAGATTTACCTTTAAGAACTTTTAAAGGTTTTAGTATTTTTATAATGCAGGTATTTTCTGAGGAGGTAAACAGCATAGCAGAGACAAAAAAAAAAAAAAGAGTACTTACGGTCTGTAAGACTAGCAATCCCTGCAAGAGTAGTGATGGGAACATGAGGCATATCCCCATTCATCCTGAAGTTCTGGGGTAGTAGTGCCTACACAGATATTTTAGTTCAGGTGCCAGCTATCATTACTTCCCATCTCCCAAGCACTGAAATAAAGGAAAGAAAAAAAAAAAACCAAAACAGACCACAAATTAAAATTCTCAGTTTACTTTTTTAGAATTTTAAATTCAGTAATATAAATGAAACAGACACCAAACCCTCAGCTGCATACAAAGTAATTTTTGTCAATAGTGGGTAAAACAATGTAGATTTTAAATATCAAATAGTATTAAGCAATCAAAGGCCAAGTCTCAGAAGCAGAGCCCTTCACCAAGAAAGATATGGCAACAAAAAGAAAATTTGCTCAGGCTATATAGTACCAACTCAAAAATTGGTAACAAAATGTCTGTTACTTCATACTGCAGTGGATAGCACTTAATGCATAACCAGCTTAATTAGCTGGTTTTCCCAGCTACTTTATTCCAGCTAATTTAAAAAAAGATTTCCAGTTTTGAAGAAGGAAATATTTTTCATATAGAATAAGCTAGCAAAATCAAAAGCATTAATTTACAGATGCAAAAATCAAGGAGAAAACAAAGTGAAAAATACAAAATCTTAGTATATTTTAAAAGTAGTAGCCATTTCAAAATTGATCTCGTGAAACTTCTACCAGAAACTGTATCACCTCCTCCACAAAAAGAAAAGGTTTAGCCATCAGTAAACTAGTTCACTTTTTCCTGTAAAACAGCATAGTTTATATTCAACTACTGAAAAAGGAATTTGTTCACTCGGTATTCACTAACTATTGTCATTACAATAATTTCAAGTTCAGTTCTAAAACAAGAAAAATTTACAAAGATCACACATTACAATCCACTATTATACTAATGAAATGACAAAAATTAAATATGATATTTTCTGAAGACTAGCAATAAATTAAAGGAAAGGCATTTGATATATATGCAGTTATGTATCATAGACAGGCATCTGTGTCAACAGTTCAGGAAACAGTCAAAAGACTTCTATAAGAAGTCTTACAGACTTACTATAAGCCTTTATGTTATCTACCAAAGGGGCTGAAATCACAATTTGCTTATGCTTACTTTACAAGGCAACACTTTTAATCATTACATATACAATACATAGAAACCAAAAGATCACTGACATTTCCTTAGTAATTTTTACGTTACTCTTTCTTCTAGCACATCAATGACAATATATAGGACACGTATATAATGTTATATATGTATCAATATGTATCAATTACAAGGGAGAAAAGGAAACAATGTTACAAGTCTTTTTCCAGCTCAGAGTTCCCATGACCCCCTGAAGTTAACTTTACAAACTTTTCCTATCAACACACAAACTGAATTTTTTGAAAAAAATACCAACACTGTTAAACAACTGACAATGAGTTGACTTCCTCTGCTGCACCTGCCACAGTTCCATTCTCACCACTAAATTACACTTGTTTATTTATAGTGTAGTACAGAATAGGTACAAAAATGTAGTTAAGGAAATGGCTCCAAATATGTATTTTGTACGCATTGTTGTGCTTGGGTTTTTTAATCCAATAGAAAACAGCATTCATTCAACCAGAGCAGTTCCAAATACTACTTGATGCTCAAGGTTTTTTTACCCCAAATGAATAGCAATATACACAGAATTTCAGTTGTTTCTTAGTGCCATAAGTAAGCAAAAAAAGAGAAGAAAAGAGAGAGGGCAAAGACTAACTTTTCTCATGACATAGGAGGTAGGTAACACTTGTAGAATTTATTTTCTCATTGAAAGGTTAGTAATTTAAGAAATTAAGGAACACCTTCCACACATAAATTGTATGTACAATAAGAAGGTTATGTCTGATGGTCTCTTCTCTCCTGACTGAAACTGCATTAAACCTGACTAAGGCCACATCAGCAGTCAGTATTATTGGCAATTCTCTACGTCACACAGAAATAAAACAACAACAATAATCTGTTCACTTTCCCTTCCTGATTTACAAGTGGGAACACCTGTAAACATCAGAAGCTGTTGCTACTAATTCAAGTTCTTTCCAAGTATTATTGCTGCAATAATAAAATTATACAGACATTCAATGGGTAAGATTCCTCCAAAAGAAGGCACTTAAATTATAAACATCTTCCACAGATAGATGATATGAAACCTAAACTGGCAAGAGCCAGACCTGAGATTGGAGCAAGTGCAGTGAGCCAGGATGGTCGGGGGAAGAGAAAACTTTCTTTGTAAGAGTAAAGTAGAAAGGGTTGATTTGTTTAACTAACAGACAAAGGTCAAGAGGGGATGTGGTTGCTCTCTCTAATGCAAAGAAGGTTACAAAGGAAGAATGCTACAGGGCAATGCTAACACAACAATTAATGGGGGCATGAATGAAAGCAAGAAGAAAATCAAAACAGAGCTTCTTACCATCAGAGTTGCCACTTTGTGCAACAGCCTTCAATGAGGAATAGTAGAAATAAGCAACACCATTACTTTGAAGATGGATCATACAGATGTTACAGAAAGGATAGGATGTGGTTGCCTGCACCAGCTGGGAACTAAGCACTGAGATTCAACAAGTCTGACCCTTACACTACCAAGGTTTTTAAGTACAATGATGTGAGTAAACAGATGAGAGTGTTACCAATGACAGGCTTCTGCTCTGTTTATAACCATATGCTAACTAAAATGCTGTTTGATTCCTATTAACCTGCTTACTGTGTGAGAAAATTACACAGATTCTTGCTCTGTGAGAAAATAATCTCTGAGTGATTATGAGGATACTGCTAGAAGTAGTTAATCACTTCAAGGTTCTCTCATATGTCAAAATACGTACTCCTATACCAATTAGGACAGAGTTGTGGCTACTTCAAGGAACATCCCTATCATCCTCAAGAAGTTGGCAAACTAACAGTAAACTTTTACTGTCCTGAAATGACTCAATACCTTAAAAGGATAATGTGAGGAAGGGTATCCTCACCCAAAGAACCACCGTGGAGCTTACACCTGCACAGAAGTGTTTTGCTACTGCTGCAAAATTTAATGCATGTGCAAAAGGGCTATTTAGCCATTGTGATGAATATGTAAGCCTAGGTGGAGGCATGTATTAGGTAGGTAGAATTATGGGAATTTTTGTGTATAACTCATGGGTGAATATCCTGACAGGGTGTTCTAGATTTGTGTATTTTCACCTAGCACCTGTCAAATAAAGCACTGTCTCCTCTCTAAACTACTTGGGGTAGTTTTTGTTCCAGGTAACAAGAGTAAACAAAGGACAAAAGAGTGATTGATGGGATTAAGTGATTGCATTAGTTTATACAACAAACACAATATGAAGAAACTACATAGGAATATCTGGGTCCAAATATTACATCAGTCGAGAGCAAAACTGTATGTGTAACACAACTGGCAAACAAGGTGAGATTCAATTCCAGAACTAGAGACTGAGACCCAGTGGAACTAGAACTCAAACTTGACATCACTCATTTTAATAAACTCACTCATTTAAGGAATTTAAAATATCAAGCAGTTAGAGGGGAAAAAAACGGCAGCTCAAGATGAGATAGTTTCTTTCATACAAAACATCCCATCATGCAACAATTAACAGCTTGACTGACAGACAAGTTTTGTTGTGGTTGGTTGCTTTTTCTTTTCCATTACCCAACTGTAACAAAAGTTAAAAGTACTATAAAGTATCAGCTCACAAATCGTCAAAAAGAATCAACATTTTTCAATATTTAAAATATTTTACATTATCAGCTTTGCACAGTAACTATTACCAGTAGTACCACATTTCTACCTCTAGACTGAAAAAATGAAACTATTAGTTGTATTAGCTGAACCAAGAAAATCAAAGAACTGCTGCATTGTAAAGCTTTAAACGATGCATCAAAGGGCAGTGTAGCAGTTCAAACAGAGCAGTAGAAACCAAATGTACATATATACAAATAAGTCTTGCTTATTCAGTAAAGATTTATACAGGCTTTTGCTTCTTTATAAGCAAAAATGGGTATCAGAAAAGATGTTTCAGGGAGGAAGAAATTGCAGTGCACAGTGGAAGTGACACCAAGACCCCCCCTGGTGAAATGAAAACAGTGAAATGGCAGCATATATTGAGAATAATATGAACAAGGTATCATCATAATACACAATAATAAAGTGAAGCCAAGCCAAGACTGCAAGGAAATTAATATTTAGAAAGTTTTTGATGTGGACATTAAGAACAAATTTAAAGTGCAACTTATGTACATTATCTTGTGCCCTTTTTTTTTTGTCAATTATGTATATTCTCCTTTACCTGCAAATGAATATTCCAAAGAAAAATCTTATTGTAATGTTAAATTTAAAATGCTGTGGGATGATGGGTTTTGGTGTTTTGTGCGTTTTTTTCTACTCTGCATTTATGAAACATTCCTCCTCTTCTAGTTTCCTTAACAAAAATAGCCAGTTCTTCCACAGTTTAGCTATGTGCATGTATGAGAATGGTGGAAAACAAAATCTGTGTAAGTGCAGTAAAACACATGCTCAGTAGTAATGCAAAATAACCAGCCTCAAGATTCAGAAATGTGCTATGTACGGTTAATGTTTCATTCCTCATATTCCACTGTATTCTTTACCTTACTGTATCTTTTGATTTTAAAAATTACATAAATGATTGACCTAATGTATTTCTGAGAAGAAGATTAAAGACAAATTAGGCGGATTAAAATTAAATTTTAAAGAAGGGCTATGGTATTAGGTCTCTCTATTTTTCTTTTTGAAAGCATTTTATTAAATAGAATAATTTAAATAGTTATGTTTTATTTAGTTTAGATTATGAAATCCTCATCTACAATGAAAATACTTTAAAAAGTAGTTTTCATTTCTCATCTGTTGAGTAGCATCATATTGATGTAGCTGCAATACCATGATGAAAGTTGATTTTTGCATCAGCACAGTCAAAATAAACTGGTACGACTCATGTATTAGTTGTAATTTAAGCAAGCAGTGGACTTTTTCTTTTCTTCTAAATCAGCAAACATGCTATTAGAAATTTATTAAGCCTTCCTCTTAGCCAGTTTTAAACTTCCACATTTTGCAATAATCTACTTTTGTTTTCTTGCCCATTACTACATGAATCTCTGCTAGTTATTAATCCATGAACTGTCCATAAAAAAAAAAAAAAAAAAAAATCACCTTAAGGAAGCAGAGCAGAAAGTGAATGATTGACATGATTGACTATCCTCTAGTTCTTATTCAAATAAGAAACCACGACTGCAGTATGTCATATAGATTTACCCACAAGAGGGCAGAATTCTAGTTTCCATACCAGAGCTACAGTTTGATGATACAATGACAGTAAGTCTCCAGAACTAAATGCTTACAAAAAACTTAAAAAAAATACTAAGGAAGGAAACATGGTTGCCAAATCACAGTCTAACACTTAAAGAGCTGGGGGGTGAGGAGAGAATGGGGGAAAAGTAAAGAATACACAGTGACAATATAAAGCATCTTAACACTAATTCCATTGCAGAAGAAGTCAGTATTGGAAGTGAACGGTAATTAATCACTGAGGCAGCTGTCTAAGTTGAAATAGTAATGCAAGAAACTATGAAGCCACCTGGCTTAACTTAAACAGTCAAAGGGAAGTGGGGTGTTGCAGATTGTAGGGGGAGGTGAAGAGAAATTGGGGGGTGGAGGAGTAGAGTGTCAGAAATTCAGAAGACTCATTATTAACAATAAAAGTCCATGAAAACACATTTGGCATTTACAAAGCCAGGAATTTCCCAATATATACATAATAGTTTCATCTTCTACAATACTGCCTACAAAAAAGTTTGAAAATATAGATAGAGAAACCTAGAAGCACAAAACCAGATGAAATTTAGAGTATTAATGAAATCCGTATGTTTGGATCCTAAAGCAATCAGCCACAGAATCAGTGATGCTGACAAAGCAAGTGAAAACCTAAAATCTGAGGTAAAAATTAAATAGCACAATTTTAACTGAAACCAGTATTAGCGTAACATCTTTTTCTAAAACTACTGCAATAGCAGGTACACTCCAATCACTACAAATTACAACTCCTTTAAGAAAAGAAAGGTTAGCAAAAAGTACTGTATTGCGCCAATTTAAAGTTGCTTCTGAATATATAGCAACCTTAAGAAAAAAATTTTAGAGCAACCCACTTCTTCCCCTGTAGCTACTGCCACATGACCTTGGTCTCTGCTGTTGTATTCGGTAACGATGACCCTGTGCATGTGGTAGTAGGGGCAGCAACACCACGGTAAAGGGCAAGAGAAACCTCAGTAGAGGTGGTGGACACACACACACACACACACACACACACACACACACAAGAGATCTGTGGATTCAAGGGAAGATGCCCCCAAGTGCAGGAGCACACACATTTCTACCAAGGTAAACCAACATAAAGCATAAGTCCTGCTTTGCACCTGGAATAATTCTTCCTGGGGAAGAGAGGAAGGACACTAACACAACTGGACCACCATAATAAAAGAAATTAATTAAAAAAAAAATCAGACTAAGCCATATGCAGAAAGCAGATACCTATTCAAATTCCCTGATCTACATTATGTCTAGCACAAAACGACCTTTCTTGCTACCTTGCAATTACAAAGATTGAAAATTCATGAGAACACAGTTTCCTGAAAAGAAGGAATGTGGCTCCAGCAGCATCAGGACCTTTTTCTGTTAAAACCACTTCCTTCTTTCAAGGACAGGAAACTCTTCCTTTTATACATTTTATTTGATAGAAAAAATAAAATTATAGACAGCTTTCTGCACCTAAAATAACATCTCAAATACTTAATTCAGATGTCTTAGCACAAAGAACTCTTTAAGATAAATTACTTCAAGCAGAAATAAGACATTTAAGCATCAAGTAAAAGCCTGTTCTTCCAGGCAACATAACCTGAAAATTTTCAGAAAATCAAATAATATTTTCAAAGTGTTGTGATGATCAACAAGTGTAGCTTATTTCAGTAAAAGAGCAAAACGTAAATCTCAGAATTACTATCTTTCATGGAAAATACTCAATGCATCAACAGGGCTACATAAATAACGAAGAATACTGTTTTACATGTAAGTGTATTTCCTGATAAGTCATTAGAGAACTAATGGAAAACAGAACCTGTTTAAAAAGCTTTACTGCTAGGCAGCTCAGTCTTCTTAAAACATGGGGATTAAACTGAAGTGAATGCAACACAAATCTTGCACCTGTTTCCAAAAGAAGATAGAGAAGTGATGCAAGACCAAGTCCTACTGATAAGGTAGCAAAACCTAAACCAAAGAACTGGTGTGTTTTTAAAAGTTAACCTGTATATAATACACATTCTTTTTTTGCAGGCACAATTACACTGATAGCTATCAGATATGAAATACCTTCCTAGGGTAGCTATGTTCACTATTTCTACAAAATAAAGGAGCTAAAACTTCTGTCAGTGAGAATCCAGTTATTCAGGGAGTTTAGTACTGCTCCTTTTCCACTTTTTTAAGCAATAAATAGCTGCTTTACAAGATTCTCCTTTCACGTCAAGGATCCTCACTCTACTGAGAGCTACTAAATTCTTTTTGTCCTGCAGAAGCAAACGTAGAATTAAACTGTAAAAACCTAACTTTGCTTGTCAGAAAGTGGTGGCATTAAGCATAGTTGAGAAATTAAAACATAAAGGGAAAAACCCAAGCTACTTCAGTAGTACATCCATCTATTTCCCATCTGCACTACAAATTCCACATGCAACTCTTATTCCAACAAAGAAAACACATCTGTAATTGTGCTCTTTTTGGTGAGCGAAGTGCTCTTGCTTGCTCAGGCACACACAGCAGTAGCTGATTATAGGCACAGTTCATTTTATTGAAAGAAAAGAGATGCGTAGAAGAGGAAGAAGAATTAAAAGGGCTTGTTAAGTCAGCTCTGTCAAATGAGGAACACTTTATGTTGCAACACTCATCCTTGTTAACAAAATAGTTGTGACAGGTATAAGAAAGAAAGTAGCAGCTTGTTTATTTTCAGGTTCTTCTTGAATGTCATATTTAGCTGGTAGTCATGCTACCCTTTTCTAAAAACAGCTGTATACTGCCATTTACTTGTATTTTAAAGACTTTCCATTCTTCAATTAGGTTGGATCTTAAACAGGCTAAAAGCCTGGCGGGCTTAGCATTAAACCCAAAACTATTTATTTCAGTAGTCTTTTCCAGTTTTTAATCTTTTATTTCTGTCCTTGAACTCGCCTAGATGATTCGTAACCTTTATAAAACAAAACTAGGAAAAAATAAACTTGTTGAGGCAGCAGCTGATTTTGCATAAAAAAGCTTCCAATCCTCTTTAATACACAGTAAGAAAACAGATGCACAAGCATAGCATTTCTTTAGAGATCCACATTAAACACCAATTCTTTATGAACAGATTTAGTCTGTTGCATTTCAAAAATGCCTCATTACCTTTTTATACGGGAATTAATATTGACCTGGGATAGGTTATTCCCATTGCCCTAATACTCATCTTGTTGCCCATTTTTCAGCACATTTATGAGACACGCTGTATAGTAGTACAGGAGGTTAAGATGGATAGGTGTATTATTTCACTTCATCCCCTCAGAATGATGCAATTCCTCCAACTAAAGGCTCTGCAACAGTTCTCTAACACACTCAGTTTCCTCCCTTCAATCTAATCCACTTCCACTCCCAAACATCTCAGCTGCTAGAAGAGAGAGAGAGTACATGCTGCAGCCTCTTCCTCAATGGGAACGTTATCTCCTCTATCCAACAACCAATTTTCAACAACTGAACTGTCTTGAGACTTGCAATTCCCTGTAAAATGTAACTGAAATTAGCTGATAATGCTTTCCAAAATTATTAGACTGAGGAACTTAAAGATAAACAACTACCATGATCACTAGGCAAAAATTATTAAATAAATCAGTGTTTTTATGACTGTACAGAAACACAAAGAGGTTTGGTTGCACTGTCCTACTGTACACATCTGCACAATTACTGGTAATGCAATTATTTGTGTGATTTTATAGCATTTACTACTCAAAATTTGTTCCATTTGGTTCATTTTAGAAGAGGTAGTTTAGATTACTCATGCAATATGCAGATAAGACATTGTTTCTCTGAAGGAAAATATTTTAATTTCCAAGACAAAAAAATAACCCCAAATATTTTAAAATTTCCAAGACAAAAAAATAATCCAAAATAATCAATGCAATTTAACATTTTTATTAAGATTACTAACATTTTACACAAACACATGGCTTGGAAAGAGTGAAAATGAGAGCAAAAGTAACTATAAAAAAAACCTGCAGCATCGTTGTCTAATAAATAAAATAATTGTGTAATAGACTTCAAACATAAAAAACAATATTATTGGTCAGCCAAGTTCCCCTTTTCCCCCAATTTCACACATAGTCTGGTCACTAATTGCTTTTCTTCATACGAACATTACAGTCAGCTTAACTTTTGGAGCACAATGAACTCTAAGACATAGCTCAGGAAACAAATGGAGACTACAGCTAGAAAAATCACAGATATTCAAAGTTATTAATCAAGCCCTGAAGCATTCAGCATGCAACATGTAGAGGAATTGGAATTACTGTTAATCAACTGAGCTCAAATAATTACCAGCTCAGCATGAGCAACTGGAGCTAGGCGGTAACAATCAGGTATCTCCCAATGGCTAGGAAAAACACTGCAGTGGGGTATGGTCTTTGTAGGTCTGGGAACGGATTCATAGAGTCACCCAGGAAAGTGTCCTATGTCATTCTGCACTTCTGCTGCTGGTTCTCCTAAGTCTGCAGCACAAACACAACACAAGTCTCTTAAGCTCACAACCCATGCTGAAAGGAGGGATGCAGTTCCAAGAAAAGCATTTCTCTAAAGCAGTGTCTCTTTCACCTTACTGATCATCTGCCGTATCCTACCCATCAGCGCCTGCACGTGTTACAAATCTAACTCAAAGCTACCTAGGAATTGCAGCAATTGATTTGCAAAGCTGCTTACAGGTTTAGTCAAGCTTACAGCTTCAATCAAGCTTAAACTTTCCAACTTCCAAATTTTCTGAAATTACCAGTGTAAGCATAAGCAAATATTCCACCAATAACAATGAGCTGTAATCTCAAAATTACAATGGCCATGAACAAAAAAGCTTCCGGATTTTTAATGTTTGACCTGTGTTCAGTATTCTGAGCTCACCTCCACTGGGTACTGCAGCAATACAAAGAAAATCAGAACAGATGTCAACAGTGAAAGTATACTTGCAAAAGCAGTAACTTGGAGCAAAACAGAAGATAAATATCTGTGATAGGACTACTACAACCCAGTCAGTATAAAACAAGTACAATGAGGGACACTACTTCAAAGAAAATCTCCTTATGCACAGAAATTACTGAAAACATGCATCTGATTTTTTTCTCCTTAACACACTTAACTACCTCAAACCACTTTTGAAATTTTATTTATACTAGAGTTCACTCAATGCAACTGAAGTTTACAGCAACTGAATTCCAGCTAATTCTGAAAGAGAATATAAACTCAAATGTTTAATGTAGCTCAACTAAATCACCTCATATTAATTCCTCCTGGTAATTTACATTAAAAGCCTTAAGTACCATTACGTAGACAAGGTTAGAGCAATCCCTTTATTTCTGATTATTACTATGAAGTCAGTCACACCTCTTGAAATAGTTCAGTCGAAAACAAATAATGCACCTGTGAACAAACTAGCTTCAATTTTGCTTTTCCAAGATATAAAGAAAATTTTTCCCTCCATTGTAAATTTTTATGACCCTGCATCAAAAGAAAAAAAAGATGTGTCATTGTCATAGGTGACTCCCTCCTGAAAGGAACAGAAGGCTGGATATGAAGACCAGGGACTTCCTTAGAGAATTCCGCTGTCCCCAGGACCTGGGTTAAAGATGTGGCAAGAAATCTTCCTACCCTGGTACAGCCCTTGGATTCTTATATTGATTTTCCAGGTAGGCAGCAATGAAGTTGCAACAAGAAATGCAAGGGAAATCAATAGTCTTCAGGGCCTCGGGAAGACTGATTAAGGGATCAGGATTAGAAGTAGTGTTCTCCTCTATACCTCTAGTTGCAGGAATGATGAAGGAAGAAACAGGAAGACCCAACAGATCAATACCTGGCTCCAAGTCTGGTGTCACCAAGAAAGAAAACTTTGGGTTTTTTGGTTATTGAATTGTCTAGGTTGGAAGGGATCTTTAAAGATTGTTGAGTCCAACTGTTAAACTAACACTGCCAAAACCACCACTACACCATGTCCCTAAGCACCACATCTACCCATCTTTTAAACATCCTCCAGGGATGACAATTGCACACGCTTTCCTTGGCAGCCTCTTCCAATGCTTGATAACTCTTTCAGTGTAAAATTTTTCCTAATATCCAACCTAAACCTTCCCTGGTGCTACTTGTCCTATTGCCTGTTACTTGGGAGAAGTGACCAACCCCCACCTCGCTACAGCCTCCTTTCAGGTAGTTGTAGAATGTGATGAGGTTTCCCCTTAGCCTTCTTTTCCCCAGGCTAAACAACCTCAGTTCCCTCACCTGCTCCTCATAAGATTTGAGCTCTAGATCCTTCATCAGCTTTATTGCCCTTCTCTGAACACGCTCTAGCACCTCTATGTCCCTCCTATAGTGAGGAGCCCAAAACTGAACACAGTACTTGAGGTGCAGCCTTGTCACGACCTAGTACAGTCACTCCCCTAGTCCTGCTGGCCACACTATTTCCAATAGGAGCTAGGATACTATTGCCTTTTTGGCCACCTGGGCACGCTGCTAGCTCATATTCAGCTGTAAGTCAACTAACACTCCCAGGTCCTTTTCCACCAGACAACTCTCCAGCTACTCTTTCCCAAACTTGTAGCACTGCATGGGTCAGTTGTGAACTAAATGTCGGACCTGGCACTTGGCCTTGTTGAACCTCATCCCATTGACATCAGCCCCTCAACCCAGCATGTCCAGGTCTCTCTGCAGAGCCATCCTACCCTCAAGCAGATCAACTCCCACCCAACTTGGTGTCATCTGCAATCTTACTGAGGCTGCACTTGATTCTACTCGTCCAGATCACTAATAAACATATTGAAGATAACTGGCCCCAGTACAGAGTCTTGAGGAACACCACTTGTGGCCAGCTGCCAACTGGATTTAACTCCATTCACCACCACTCTCTGTGCCTGTCCATCCAAACAGTTTTTAACTCAGTGAAGAGTACACTTGTCCAAGCCATAAGCAGCAAGTTTCTCCAGGAGAATGCTGTGGGAAATGGTGTCAAAGGCTCTACTAAAGTCCAGGTAAACAACATCCACAGCCTTTCTCTGACCCACTAAGTGGGTCACCTTGTCATGGAAGGAGATCAGGTTAGTTAAGCAGGACCGGCTTGCCTTTTAATGAACCCATGCAGACTGGGCCTGATCACCTGGTTGTCCTGTAAGTGCTGCATGATGGCACTCAAGATGATCTTCTCCATAACCTCCCCCAGCACTGAGGTCAGACTGACAGGCCCGTATTTCCCCAGATCCTCCTTTTGGCCTTTCTTGCAGATGGGCATCACCTTTGCTAACCTCCAGTCCACTGGCACCTGCCTGGTTATCCAGGTACCTGCTGGTAAATGCTGGAAAGTGGCTTGGTGAGCCCTTCCACCAGCTCCTTCAGTACCCTTGGGTGGATCCCATACAGCCCTATAGATTTATGTATATCTAGGTGCTATAGCAGGTCTTCCACTGTCTCCCTTTGGATTATGGGGGCTTCATTCTGCTCCCCACCCCCTATCTACTACCTCAGGGGCTGGGTAGCCCAACTGATCTTACTTTTAAAGACTGAAGCAAAGAAGGGGTTAAGTACCTCAGCCTTTTCCTTGTCCATGGTCACTGTGTGTCCCCCCACTGTCTAATAAAGGATGGAGATTCTACTTCACCCTCCTTTTGTTGCCAATATATTCATAGAAACATCTTTTATTGCTCTTTATGGCAACAGCCAGATTAAGTTCTAGTTCGGCTAGTTCCTGGATATTGGGAAAAAATTCTTCCCTTAAAGGGTTATCAAGTGTTGGAATAGGTTGCCCAGGGAAGTGGTGGAGTCACCATCCCTGAAGGCACTTAAAAGACATGTAGTGCTGAGGGATATGGTTTAGTAGTAACTTGGCAATCTACTACTTGTGCTACATTATGGGTTGGACTTGACAATCTTATAGGTCTCTTCCAACCAAAACAACTCTATGATCATAACATCTGACACAAACTTATTAATCAGAATAAAAGAGGGTAGAACAATTAAAGAAAACATAAGATTCACTGTGACATATCAAGTTTGAACCATTATCAACGTAAATGAACTATGTCAAAACCAGGGCATACCAGTGGAGACCAATAGCAGGTTTTATTTCATTTTAAGGAGCAAAGCAGGATCATAATATATGATATAAAAAGCTGAAAAGCTTTCCTACTGAGGAACTGTGCTAAAAAATTCACTTCATTTGCAGACTACTTTGAAAAACACAGAACATGGCCCTTCTAGAATGGTCACCTCCTCCTTCCACAGCAATTGAAGGTGGCACAACTCTAGAGACGACAAGGAAGGCCAAAGTGCTTACAAAACAGTCTGTGAAAATAACATGATTACTAACCAAACAAGTTAACCTTTCCTGTCCTTTTTCTCACATCCAAGATTTATTTTTTAAATTTTCACATCTTTGTATTCCACTCTGGCTTTGTTCTGCTCTTTTGGGTTGATGTTTTGCTAGTTGTCTTTCACAATTCCTGAGGATGAGAATGAGTTACAAGAGTTAGACAGCTGAAGCTCAGTTCCTCAGACAGGTGAACATATATACACATACAAGCATGTGTATGTATACAGACTAGAGAAGAAAAAGATGGAAGATCTTCCAAAAGATGGAAGAATACATAGATATATACCATCAGGAACTACAAATGGAATTCCCATCCTCTTATGGAATAAGCCACCTGCTGACTCACACAGGACAGCACAAAGACAAATGAGTAAGAACGAGGACAGTTAGACTTCGCAGAACTTCTACAAACACAGCTTACTGAAGGCACAACAAATACACAATCCTACTATTTCCTGACCTGCTTTTCTTCTCTCCCAACTACTTATCATTTTCCTCATGTCCACAACTTATACATTAATCCCATTCCACCATAAAACATGGTCTACCCACACAGATATTTCTGTAGAGCTCTCCTTTTCAGTATGCAGCACAACAGCAGGAAACAAGTCACTTTACATGTGACAGAACTAAACATCATCAGCAACTACTCTACACTGCACTGAACAATGCCTTACCAATGAGGTAGATAGTTTATGCCAAAAAATACTAAAGACATTCCATATATTCATCATCCTTTCTCTCTTTGACCCTTACTCCCCCGCCTTTGAAGGAGAAGGAACAAATAGAGGACTAATATTGTGCTCATGCTATCCATGATTTTGTGTTTTTCACTATTTTTCTCCGAAAAAAAATCACAGAATGTTTGGGGTGTGAAGTGACCTCTGGAGGTTATCTTGTCCAGTCTCCGGCTCAAGCAGGGACACCAACAGCAGACTGCCCAGAAACTGCCAAGGGGGGATAAAAAAAGCACTAAAAAAAAAAAAAAAATCTATGTACTCCAACTGATGCCATGTTTTATTTTCTTTATCAGCAATCTTTATTATACCTGACATATAGCTATCCAAACTGCTCTACAACAAAATAAATCTAAACACAATTCAGCCATTTAGACAAGATATTTTATTAAGCTGAGGAAGAAAGTATTACACGAAATCTAAGTCTCCCTATTCCGAAAATGAAAATGTAAACAATCCAAAGCAATACTATATTAACAAAATTAATATTTTCAACAGTTGAAGAATCCTGTATTTTTTCAACTCCTCTAAAAGGACACATTTTCTCCATTTTCATTTTAAAGAAAAGTAATGAGACTTTTAGATTACAAAGGCCCCAAGGAAAGTTGTATTTAATATTTCTAATCCTGACGTTGACAGTAATAAGGCAAAAACTTTCCCTCAAGTTCACCACATTAACTTTAGACCAAGTAGGTTCGAATAACCACTCACCAAGAGTACATTCAATTAAAAAAAAAAAATAACCACAAGTTAAAAGAGCATCAGTAATCCAGAAAGTGCACTAAATTCTGGAAAGAGCTAAGTCTACATTTAATTTTGCATGTTTTCCAGAGCCATCCCATGTTATAGTTTTTACATTTGGCTTTTAATCTTATTCATGTATTACTTCGATGGAAGGCAGAAATTAAGTTACTTGCTTGAATAGAGTTAACATGTACACTGAATAATTGTATTTTAAAAAAATCCCTTTCACTTTAAGTAAGAAGAACAACAAACAAAAAACCAAATCCAGCACAAACCACCTGAGGTTTTTTAAATCCACCTTGCAAAAAAACATGGGTGCCTGAACACCTCCAAATAAACAAAATGGGCTCTATTTAAACAAAACGGGGTGTATCAAAAGAAGGCCAGCAGGTGGAGGGAGGGGGTTCTCCCCCTCTATTCTGCTCTGGTGACACCCCACCTGGAGTACTGTGTCCAGCTGTGCAGTCATCAGTACAGGAAGGACCTCTTGACCTGTTCCAAGAGGTTCATGAAGGGCCACAAAGATCATCAGAGGGCTGGAGCCCCTCTCCTATGAAGATAAACTGAGAAAATTCAGTTGTTCAGCTTGTAGAACAGAAAGCTGCAGGGAGACCATATAGCCCCTTCCAGTACCTAAATGGCCCCTTCAGGAAAGATGGAGAGGGACTCTTCACCACAGAGGAAAGAAACAGGATGAGGGATGATGGGTTTAAACTGAAAGAGGGGGGATTTAGATTACAGATTAGGAAGAAATTACCTTTACTCTGAGGATGATGAGACACTGGAACAGGTTTCTTAGAGAAGCTGTGCATGCCCCTCCCCTGGAAGTGTTTGAGACCCTTGCAACCCAACCCATTCTATGGTTCTATGAAAAGCAGAAATATCCATAATGACAGAAGCACATTTTCCTCCGTTATTAGTGGATGAAACAAAGTCTTCACTATTCTATTCAGAGATTCATGGAACTTAAAAAGATTCAGCTTCCTGCTTTAAGTGCCAATACTTGATATGAGCCAGAAGCTTCCTATTCTTCCTTTGGCAAACATGAAGACCTTTGGATAAATAAGCTCTCTGCAATCAGATGAAGTGGACGAACTGGCAACACTGGATACAAGGACCTAACTTTCCTTCTTTCCCAATTAGACTGTAGCTATAGTTGAGTACAATCAATAAAACCAGAATTAAAAAAAAGGTATGTTCATCCTCAAAGAATACATTTTCAAACCTTTTCTAATTGTAGGGAAAAAAAAGTAATAAAATACTTTTGTAGCATCCTAAATTGCCAGTCTGCATTATAGTTTAGATAAAAACCTTCTTTTTTGTTGAAGTTTTATCTACTACAGCTGAGGAGTTTTACTGTTGATAAACTACCCTGAATAGTACATAATGCATTACAAAGCTGAACCTGTTACAAAACATGATATTGCCATTACAAGGTGTTACCAGTCACTATTTAATCAAAGCTACTTCTGCTACTTCCATTGTACTTGCCTTCCACTTCTCTTCTTTTGGAGAATACACAATACAGTTTGCAAATATAAAATGATATTAAAAAGGGCAAAACCTAAACTACAGTGCTGGCAACCTTGCTATGATCAGTAAGAGAAGCAAAGAGCTTCAGTAAGATCGAATCATTTCCAATAAAGCGCACTGTAGGATATAGATAGAAATCTACCTGTTCCTAAGATTTCTCCTTTTCCAATAACCCTTCTCTTAGATCACTAAATACAATGCCTTTGATCTGCTGAAATAACCATTATTAACACTCAGCATACAGATTCCCAAGCAAAAGTCTTGCTTCCCAAGCCTTGAAGGAACAAAGCATGTTGGTTAATTGCTCAATTCTTCCAAAACAGCTTTTACTGCATGGTTTTCTGATGGTTTGCTACAACTTCTCTGCTGTTTTCAAAGCAACGATCACGGACTTTGCAACCATTGTAGAAACATATATGCTGCTTGTAATGACCATCTGACTTTCCATCAACTCAATTCAGTCTTCCAGCAGGGCTTTGCAAGTGAGTACCTTCTCCCAAGGGAATCACTGTTATCTGTCACACAAAACTTGACAGTACAACATCCAAAGCTTGAATAATACTGAAAAAAACCCAAACAAACAAACAACAAAAAAAAAAGAAGTGGAAAAAAAACCCCCAAAACCCCCACCCAATTCCAAAACAAAACAAAACCCCAAAAATAACCAAAAAATGAACAACGAACACAGCAATCCCACAGACACACAAGAGAATTCCACAAAGCCAGCATCTTAAACCATTTCTTAGAAATGTCTCTACTAGATAGACCTCAGTTCCTAATGGAAAAATGAAAGTACTTCAGAATCACTCCTCACCACAAATTCTAAAACCAGATGGCAAAAGGACTGAATTGCTATAGCTCTACAGCTGATTCCAAGTTCTTAAGGCAATTTTGGTATCTAGGCTTCACAAAGCATGCAAAACCCAATGTAAGTGCTATTTCAGTGTCCAGGATATTATGAGAGTCAGGCAACCTTGGAAAGCTGTAAGCAGTCAATCACTCCCATAAAATTTCCATTATGTTTGTCTACCTCTTTTGAAGCAAATTTAGTAAGAAAGACCTCACTGCTTATTAATATATAATGGGCAAAAAGGGTTTCTAATATTAAAGGAAAGTTGAATTCCACTGTATAAATTCTGGGAATGAATTTAAAATAATAATTTGAGGAAACTGGAAAGGTTCATATTACCAGTCTCTAAAGAGATAATTCCCTCTGTAGTCATTTAGGGCACAGTTCTACTTTGAAAAGCGTATAGGAGACCTAGCTTACCTTTGTTTCCCAAATCAAGAATGACTATGCTTACTATATCAGTAAGTACAAAAATGAGAGAGCATAACTACTTATAAAGCAGAATTTTTATTAAATGTTAAGCTCCAATGAAATATAACAAAGCCTATGATAAGTTTCAACAGTTCAATAGCAATGTTTTTTTCAGCATTGTTCATGAGAAACACTTCACAACTTTCTTCAAGTTTCATGAGTTGCCAGTATGACCTTTTACAACTATGTGTTTGCATTTTAGAATATATCTTCTGCATAAATCTAAATTCAGTTATCATATTTATTCCTTAAAATTTCACTGAATTTTCACTGAATTTTTTAGAACTGTAGTACCCTGGAATGAAGTACCAACGCAGACTGCATATGTAAGGATTGTAGGATGTGGTCTTTAAGCTAAAAGCACTGTTCTTCCCTCTAACAGAAAGCTGTTATTACAACTTCCACTAACTCACCTAATAATTTTACAATTGCCCATTGTAACTACCTGAATACTTAATGACTTTCCAAGGAAAAAGAACAGGAGTGAAAAAGATATTTTTAATTAGTAAAAATTAGCACACATGAAAGGATATCTTTTTTTAAAATCACCACATCCCATAAAACTTCTTATATATGCTAATGCAAGAGCCTTAACAATTGAAAGGTGATAAAGTATCTAGGCAATAAATTGCCACTTCTGAAATTTATGTGGGACAAGAGCAGATTTTGCATTTCCTGGCAGTAAAATATATGTGAAAGATAAGTTACTGAAGTCAGGAAGTAATGCTATAAAAGAATTTTGCAATAGATAGCTGGCACTTACCATCTCTGATGGTGTGCACAATGTGAGTACATTTTTCTGTCTTAAGGGAGTTATGTAGTAAAACAAATAATTCACAGAATCCTGTAATGTTTAAGGTTGGAATGGACCTCTAGAGGCCATCTAGTCCAATACCCTAGGGTCAGCTACAGCAGGAGGGCTGTGTCCTGTCAGGTTTTGAGTAACACCAAGGACAGAGACTCCACAACCACCCATATTCCGAAGTTTGATCACCCTTAAGTCAAAAAGGTTCTCTACATGGATTTTATTGTATTTCAGTTTGTGCCCATTGTCTCTTGTCCTGCCACTGGACATCACTAAGAAGAGTTTGGCTTCATCACATATCTAGCAACATATTGGTAACATCCCCCTGAACCTTCTTTGCCTCAGGATGAACAGTCCTAGCTCTCTCAGATTATCCTAAAATATGAGATGCCAATCCCTTCATCATCAGGAATTCGGCAATACTTTCAAAGGCATTATCAAAATCTGCCACGCATCGTTCCCTCATCTTGTTTTAACAACATCATTCACTATTACATGTCTTTCCAAAACTAGAAAACTAGCATAATAAACACTGATATCAATACAAAATAAAAATAACTCCAAGTTATTTCTATAAACAAATGATTAGGGGTTGAAGTGAGAGAAAAATGGTCTATCCTTCACTGCTAAAATATGACAGTTTCCCTCTTTCACAGTCCACTGCTGAAGAGTTCAGAACTTCCTAGTCTGTCTTTAACTAGAACAAATAACTACAAACCATGGAAGAGAAATCCAACCCTACAAAGTGTTCGAAAAAAGAAAAAGAGCAGTCAGTCAGAAAGTAATCAGTTTTCCTCTGATTACTCCTGTCTACATCTGAGCTTCATCTATAAAAAAGGCACAATTCCCTAGTTCAACACTTTCTGTTAGGAGCCCAGTTTTACCAAAAAAAAAAAAAAACAAAACCAAAACCAAAAACCACAAGCATATAACAAACATAACAAATGTGTCCACAAAAATTTTTAGTGCTTAGTCCACCTTAGGAAACTACATGATGCATTAATTTATTACATGCATTAATTACATGATGCATTAATTTTGTCTCTTTATCTGAAATACTACTTTCCACTAGGAAATATAATTTCCCTAAGCAAAGAAAGAAGGCCAAATAAACATTAGAAGACATTTAGTATATACAGAGAGGATGTATGTAGATATGCCTTTGCGAGGCAACCACTTAGGTAAAAAGTGAAATACAGTGGAGAATTGCAATATCCTTATTCCATAACAAGTAATATGATCTGTGGAACGACTTACAAGCTAATAGCGCTGATTTAATTCATTATTAAGTTAAAAAAGCAAATGTTACACATTATGGAAGGAACTAAGACTGAAAAGGTCATATAGTTACATTTAAATCTGCAATTTTTTGGGATTCTTTCACATACTTCAATTTTAAGAATTATGAGATCATAAATTCATGATTAAATGACTGTTAGGGCACAGCAATGTACCTGCAACAGATTTTTAAAACTTGAAGGATAAATGCTTACCAGGATATTCTGCCTCCAAAACAGAAACTTCCACACATGCCCTGAAAATTAGTAATGAAAGTCTCTCTTAAACAATCGTCTGCAATAGGAGCAGTTTTCACTTTCAGATGACCAATGGCACTACATGAATTAAAAAATGTTAATTCAACAGAGCACTGGAACTGCTAACCACCAAGTACAGGACTTTCCATAGCTGTCTAACATAATTCAGCAGCAAATAAATATCAAAGATAAAGAAGAGATGGAAAACCAACTAAAAAACTGCAAAAAACCCTACCAAAACCCTAAAAGAATATCTTGGCCACCCATCACCTCTCTAGCAACTGTTTTATACTTGCATCCCCGAATGTTTAATATTGCTGCACTATTCATTCTTTGTTTTTCAGGTGAAATGGCTGAGTTTGACCGAGAGCGCGGAATTGTTCCTGGAAAACTTAATATAATAGGAAGAAGTGATAGGAAGAATAGGAACTCAGAAATGAACAGAGTTTAATGGAGAGGGAGATACACAGGACATGGAGAGACGCAGGAACAGAAGATGTGGGACCACAAGATTTCTCAGAGATGTTTGCTTTTAAAAATGTACCATTGTTCTGAAGATCTCAGCTCTTTCATCTTTGAAACTGAAAGCTTGGCATATCTTTACCCTTAGAACTCTTGTTGCCGCCTTCTGAACAGGTATGTTAACATTGCCATCATCAATGGCATGATATGTATGACACATACAACATGCCCTGCTAGATAAATAAGATAAATCACAACAGTAAGAGATAACACGTAAAAAAGCAGTAATGGTCAGTCGTTCTGTAATTCCTAAGGGTATGCATCTCTTCTTTCTTACACTAATTCTAACTGGAAAAAATACTTCGCTCCATTATATGATTATTTTTTCCTAAATAGATAGCAGAATATATCTTCAGTGGAGAAAATACAGCATAGCCACTATGTAAAAAAATAGTCCTTAGTTCAATTAATAATGCATATTTCTAGCCTTACAGTCAAGAGTTCAGCAAAAGAAAGAACATGAAAGAACATTTGTTTCCTCTGAAATCTTTGTTGAAATGACAGAAAGGCATTATGATGTCTCCCGCTTAACACTACAACATAGAAACATTTCTGCAGTTTCTTTAAAGTATATAGTATTTTAAAAATGCAAACTTTGTAAGACTGTGCTTTCTAGGAAGCTTCACGGTACTTTAAAACTGTGTTTTAAAAGCAGCAATTCTCCCTAATTCACCATCTCTGTTCCACAAGTTCTCTCAAACAAGCATAAAAGCACAAACATATACTGTACATCTACAAGCAATTAAAACAATTTCTTTATCTTTCAAACAAGTACCTTGCTCTAAAAACATTAATTAAGAAATGCCTTCCCTTTTACCCACCAAAATAAGATAGGCTTTTGTTGGGGCTCGGGGGTGTGGGTTTTGGTTTGGTTGGTTGGTTGAGTGGTGGTTTTTTTAAATAAGCTCTCTCTGGTGTCTTCCTCCCAAGTCAGTGACTTGTATGCTGTGCTAAGGTTTTTCATTTAACGCTTCACACTGAAGTATCACTTGTTCAATAAATTTAGTCCTCCCTTTACAAGAAAGTACAAATGCAAGCAGAAATTCTGTGTACTCAGTCACGGTGAAATTATCATATAGTATATGTATTGCACAAGGTGTTACTTCACACAGGAAAGCAAGAAGGAAGAAAAGGACAGGAAGAACAGACCGATGAGAAGGTAAGGAGGCATCATATTCTAAAAGACTCAGACTCCTTCAGTAATAAAAAACTATTACTCTCTGTTCTGCAATCTACACCTTTCTTACATCAGACTTCTACCTGATGAATTCCACCCTTCAAGCCCAGAGAGAAGGAAAAAAAAAATAATTTAAAAAAACCATACTGTTTTTATGGTAATGCTGTCAGAATGAAATATGAAACAAATTGAAATGGTACATGGAGTGAGTTTTACGTGGCTTCTTTCAAGTTAGACATCCATTGTATCATCATAGCTATTGCAGGAGTCAAACCTGATGAGCTGGGTGGCCCCTACCAATCCCACGTCAACCTAATTTCTTGGACAAATTACAGGGAGTGAACGATATTTTTCCTTGCCTGTCAAATCAAAATACGCTGTTATTATACATCCGACCATTTTAAAGGTAACTTTAAGAATGTCTCTCAGTCCTCCACCTCTGCCAAGACATGCTAAACTTCAAGCATGAAATTTACTTGTATACTGTATAAGAAGGATTTTCCAAACACCCATGAGGCATTGGGAAAGGACTGTGAATGATGACAGCAGCCTGGAAAGATTATGTAATGCAAAAAGCTGTGGGGAACACTGCTGTACCAGGGATTAGGGTATGTCTGGAAAAGCATAGGATGTTGTGGCTTTGCACACTACAGGACAGCAGCAATAAATTCAGTATTTCTATCTTGCATGCTAAAAATGCAAAAAAATCACAATCACACATCCCCCCTGAAAAGAAAATGTTTTCAACCTTTCATTTAAATGGACTGAATTACAAAACTAAACAAATATAGGTAGAATAAATTAAATTACTAACATGTATTAGCAGGTACAGATGCTGACAGTTTTAGACATTCCCTGTCTTCCAGCATGGGATGACTATTGCTGGAGAGGTGAAAGGCTTTACCCAGGAAGCAATATTCTAGAGCACCATTTAAACTAGAATATGGCCCATTGTATTTGTTTACTGATTGGTGGAGAACAGAAGCTTAGATCACCACCTTATGGTTATATTTACACATATTTTTCACAGCTGAAAGGGCTTAAACTTTGCAAGAAGACAAATTAAAGATAAAATTAAGAAAAGACAGTTCCTTCCTAGTGACCTGAAAGTGCTATGACTCTTCACTCTAAGAAGTTCACCCAGCATCGTCTGAATAGAGATTTACATGCCTAACCTCGAACCAAAGTATCTCATTTAAACTCCAAAAGAAGTTTTGTTTCTTCTAAGGATTTAAGGAAAAAAAAAATCTGAACTAAAAATAAAAAAATCTAAACTATTAGAATACAGAGTATTGTAAACATTCAAAACAAATACATAACTAAAAAAAAGTGTGAACAGCATCTGGAATAAATAACCTCTCTGCAAAACTAAATGACTGTTTCTTCAAATACATAACAATATTTGAAACTCTGTCTTTCAGGCATTTCCTTGAGCTCACACCTTCTAAACCAACATCTAATGAAGAGCCTCAAATTGCCTCATCTTCACTACCAAACAAGACGGGTTTGGGAGCTTCCAGCATTGATTTCAGAAACGGAAAATGGTATAGGGAAGTAGTGATGGAAAACTTGCATCCACTACAGATGCACATTTTCATTTTAATTAATTTTTATGTAGGTTGAGAAGTCAATAGGAATGAAGCAGCTTAACTGCAATGTTTTTCTCTCACAGGCATTGAAAACTTCTGTCAGACAAAACTGCATGAGAATAAATTCTAAGTGTAGGCCATGACAAAACACACATTACCTAAGCCACATTCAACTGAAGTTTTTTCTGGCCAACTGGTACAGAGGAAAAACTAGGAGCTCCTTTACAGAAGCCCCTACCCTGTCACCACAAACACACTTGCACAAACACATTTGAATAGGTCTCTACAATTCAAATGTCTCTATACACCCTCCAGCAGCTATCTGCCCTTCCTTGTGCCTGTACTGGACATCACAGCCATTCAAAACATCAGCATGAGGCTGACTCAAGAGATCACAAACACCTTTTACGGTGCTGATTCACTGTAACTTGCTGACTGAAAGCGATTTTTTAAGACTATATGCAACGAGATAAAAAAAGTTTGCAGTATGTATTATGCAGGAACAAAATTGCTCTCCTACACAGAGTCTAAGGTGTCTTCAAATGCACATGGCAAGTTCTCACAACTTCCTTTTTTGTTAAAGAATAACATCACAATTACTGGCCATAATCCAGAGGCACCCAGGTTCAGTATGCTTCCTCTGCTCTATGCAGGGAAGAAACAATGCAAACAATCAAAACAGAGAAGCCATATATAAAAAGAATAGTGAGCATAAAACTCTCTAGAAAAGCTTGTCATAAAAGAGGGAAGGGGGAGGAATGTGTAAGGCAAAAAGAAATCAAATCCACTATTTTAAATTTTAACATCCCTACTTACTCCATCTAAAACAGGGGCTTTGGCTTAAACAGAAGAGAAATTTGATTGGTGAAACTACCTGAGTTTCTTAATTGTTTAACAAAACTTAATTGATAATTTGAAAGGACAAAGGCAACTGTAGCCTTTTACAAATTATTTGAAAAAAAAAACCACCACACCCCAAAACTCAGAAATCCACTAGAATATTTTCCCACAATAAGCTGTAATTTGATGAAAACACTGATCACCAACAGTTTAGAAAGTTGCTCATTTTAACAGAATATTGGTTATATTGGCAAATAACAAAGCCAAATATCAAAACCACATAGAAAAATGCAAAGTCCTCTGCAACATGCATGAGATTTTGGGCTTTAATACACCAAAAATAAAACAAAATGAGAACACACTGTAAAACATATACAAAATTCTAATACCAGAAGCAGTGTTAAAAAAAAAACAACTCACTGAAGAGTCTGACTAATGATATTGACTCAGTTACAATAATGTGCCTTTCAAAAAGAAAGGTCTCTCAGAACTTCTTTAATTTCACAAATTACAATACAAAATTATTTTCTCTCATGCTTCATGTCAGGTTTTATGCAACGTATATACCATTTCTAACTGCAGATAAGCAAACCTTCTCAAGTAATTTGGATTGCACATACAAGGCATTTAAAATAAAAAAAAAAAAAAAAAAAAAATTTACTATCCTTCCAAACACTGAAACAGAATTAGTAACAATCATGAAGGTCATGAGGTCATCCTGCCCCTCTACTCTGCACTGGTGAGGCCACAACTGGAATACTGCATCCAGTTCTGGGCTCCCCAGTTCAAGAGGGACAGAGAACTACTGGAGAGAGTCCAGCGAAGGGCAACCAAGATGATTCAAGGACTGGAGCATCTCCCTTA